>CCAG010007193.1:0-52614 GCA_001077435.1 Glossina morsitans morsitans | reverse complement strand
GATCATTATATCAATATCGTATCCATTTTTTTCAATTTCCTTTCCAATTTGCGTTCTTCAAGTGAAAAATTGATCAGAATACATGCAGGCACCTAATAGATTGATTTAACTAAAATTGTTCGGAGAGATTAGCATTAGTAATAATAAGCAAAGCCATTTTATAACCAGACGGTCGTAAAGTTACGTTAATGCACTTACTTCCTGATCTACCAAAAAAAAAAAAATAAAAATATATAATAAAAGAGATAATAAATTTATGTTAACTAACGGAATATAGAATGCTGTAGGCATATGAGATTTCCCTTTCCGTTTGTAGCATTTAGAAACCTGAGCCAGGAGGTCCACAAAGTGTATAGGTTCAGCCGACTTGGCCTTCTGCTTCCGTTTGCCCGACTATCAAGTGTTGTTGCGGAACACCGCCATTTAAAAAACTATCATCAAAACTAGATACTCTGCGTAAATACATAAAATCTTAGCAGGTAGGATGCAGAAAGCATAAACACGCCCCGAATACAAACAATTACTTACTTGGGCCAAGTGAAAGTTCAAGACAAAAGAGTATGCAATTAGTCTACAATTCCGTTTGCTATTGAAGATATTGAATTCATTTGGAAATGAGAGAAAGATGTGACTGAACGGTTTACCAGGACCGCTAATTGGCCAAGTTTGACACCAATCAAGTTAAGTAAAACTTGTTTGAAAATATGTCTAAAGTTCCTTCACCCCTTTATACGCAGTGTCGGCTTACATTTTGAAATTTATTTAGTTCTGTTTGTTCGTCTTATTACGGATCGACTGTTTTTATTTGAATATTGAAAATGGGTTAAGTCATTCACGATTAAAGCATGCTCTTGAACGATTATGTTAGATGGACGAAGCTTCTCCTCGCATAGGGCACAACAAGATGGTACAACTTTCTTGTTTTTATTTTCAATTAATGACTTATTTTCCTTTATTTCAATTCAATGTTTTTTTTTTTTTTTCTTGTTCAATATGCAATCATACTGCAATCATAGACTGACTACTCGTAAAAAAAAAAATCACATTTGAAAAATTTGAAAACTTTGCAATTTCAATTTTATTGTGTTTGATATTTTATTTTTCATTTATCACTCTTTAAAACGTGAACAATAAGCGGCGTTAACATTTCCATTAGAATGTAACGCGCATGTGAACAAGACGGCGTTTAGTAAAAGACTGCCGCTACAACACAGACGAGTGGCTTTAAATGAAAATGAAAGTATTTTGCCAGAACCCATTACAGCCACTGAAAAATGTTTGCATAAAACACATAAAATGCTTAAGACGATGAAGAAGAAGAACCTAAATGACACACTTGACAGTTTTACTCTGCATACATACGCTTGGTTTTATTAAGCAATGAATATAGGGTAAGTTAATGATGTGCTGCAGGAATTTGAGGCGTTGTTACTATTACGATTGCTAAGCAGTAACGAATAATTCTGCAGGATTCCTTCAAATATCTTATGCTGACTTAGCTTAGCTTCGCCATATCCTGTGCCTTTGCCCATTTGTTTGTTGTCGACAGTCATCAAGGACTCGTAGCAAGGAAACAGAAGTTTGCATTCGAGATTTTACTCTGTAAAATAACTATGAAAAAACAAGAAGAAGCACTTTTGAACGAGAGTAGCGCGATAAGGTTAGAAACCAAGAATGAATGCAACTTTTATAACCAATTGTACAGTCGAACGTTGGATCATAGCCTAGCTTTTATTTTCACAATCTATAGTACGTCACATAAAAATCATTTATTGAAACCGTTTTTTCTTTTTTTTTTTCAATGATTTGCTTACATAAAAGTTTCGCGAGCGCATAAGCGTAAGCAAAGCAGTGACATGGACTGCAATTCAACATCAAACTCTAATGTGGTCTAATGAAGTTCGGACAAGGTTTGATGTACTCAAGGGATCAAGAGAATTTAATTTACCTATGAAAGCCCGAAAATTACATAAATTTTTTAAAAATTTTCAAGTTTTGTTTATCTTTAAGAAGAATTATGAAAAGAAACGAGAAATTAATGAAAATTTTAAACCGCAGCCCTCGCGATTGAGTTGTTATTAGGTTGCGAGTGATCGAACTGTGATCTGATAGAACCATTTTTGAAAGTCTTGTGAATATCGCGAGCCAATTGACTAATCGATGAGCTCAACGAGCTTTAGATACTTGATTAAAACCAGGACCTTTTGTATAGTGTAATGTGCCTATAATTCTCTTAATTGTTTTAATCGTAATGTAACTTTTTAACTTTTATTTATTTATTTGCTTGATATGCTGTAAGGTGTTTGTTTAATTGTGTTGTTGTTAACCGCTTAAATTTCTATTTGTGGTTTACTAAGGATTTTCAGTTTGCGGTTAGGTATAGATGCGTACGTGTTTGAGTGTGTATTTTATATGTCGGCCTTAAGTTTTCAGTTCATAATTAAATTTCCTTACGCCTTGGCCAACCATTAAAATGGTACTAAGTCTTAACGTTCATAGTCATACATTAAGGACATTAATTTAATAGAGCGAATGAAAGGACGGTCCCTTGTGCGTAAAGACAATTATTTAATGAGCAATGCGTTTACATTCGTGTATTAATATAATATTTTATTCATTTTAAAAACAAGTAAACAAATTATTCGTTGGGTAAGGCCGAGCATTAAATACCCTACAACATATTGTCTAACACATATCTTATTTTTATTATAGAACACAAAAATTATACTTTGTTTCCACATAAAGGCATATTCTTCATGCGCGTGTTTATGGGGAAGCGGGTCCAAAACGCGACCTAACGTAGTGCAAGTTTACCCCTTACATAGGGCAGGATCCAAAAATAAACATATTTACTCGAAATGTTGTAGAGTTCATTTCATTATACAACGAATCAATTTTCGTGAAAATCCTTATTACGGTAGGATCCACAAAATAGCCCCACATGATTCAACTTTGGTACACTCAATTTTTTTATGTTAAATTACTATTATCATATAATCATCATCATGAAGCATTGAAAATTATACCTTTTTGTCGTATGAACATCAGTTTTCGTAAAAATTGCCCTAGCCGGTCCAAAGTTTTTATACCAATTTATAATGCCGAAATACTATTACTTAGCCACTTCTTCCGAGAAATTTTGAAAACTGCCATTTTTCCTCATCTAACGACTTTTCAGAATAGAATGTTATATAGGGAATGGTCGAAAAAGTAGAACGATCTGAGCCATTCTCAATTGCTTTCGTTCTTGGGTCAAAACACGTCCCTATACTGAATTATTTCAAAAATTGCGACTTGCAGCTTGGACACATATTTACATGCACAGGCATCAGCCGGACAGATGGATAGATAGGCTTAGATCCATTATAATGCTCAATCGATGGGTATAATAAAAGGTGGGTCTATCTTAAGCTCTTCTGCATGTTACATACATCCGCATTAAGGTAATAATGCATGCACCACAAGTAGTGTAGGGTATATATATTTATTTTTTTTAAATTTATTTCATATTTTATTTTAATTTACAATCTACACCTAGCTTGCCTCGATGTATGATATCACGGACTAGCCTTGGATTAAGTTGTTGTTATTAGAAATGCCACTTTAAAGATGACTAGACTCAGAATAGCTTTTTTGTATAGTGCCTAAATTGTATGCGAAATTTAATAAGTCCATTTTACAGAAGGAAATTTCCGAGACGCTATAAAGTTTTTATATTCCTGATCAGTATTATTAAATTCTCAGTCGACATAGGCATGCCTGTCCGTCCGTTTGATTGTCTATGAAGAAAAGTGTGTAGCAAACATTTTCCCGGTCGCCATGTATTATATGGGTGATCTTGCAGTACCTGCAAATATATAGAAAAAATAGGCCATGCCTAGTCAATATCAAACAATATAAAAATATTACTTTCCTTGAAGTTCTTTAATGTGAAAAAAGTTGCAGTATGCTATACATCATTATGTACTATGCGAAAAGTTCAACGCCACTGTACCATCAAGATCATGCCAAATCATTTTTACGCACTTAATCTCTTCAATCATAGTGAGAAAGCGCCGTTGATTTTTCATTAACACCTAGAGGATCAGCGAGCAGCCGTAATGAATCAGTATAGGCCGGATGAATATGTGAATACATATAAGTTACGTTCAGCGAAAGTTCGATAAGAAAGGGGACAAAGTTGCGAAGAAAAATAAACAAAAGGAAAACCTTAACATTAAAGAGCTCAAAAAATATCACTGCCACATACACTTGAGATGTACTCAACGTTCGACGTAGCTGGAACTTAGATTGCCTGCAATCTGGTGAAAGTTATTTGAAGTGTCAACCTTGTGAATCCAAATGTGTTGTCCGATCCAAGGACGAAAAGAAAGGAAACAACCAAAATCGAATCTAGCGCTCTGGCAACCTAATATTTTTGACAGAAATATTCACCGATTGACTTAGGGACATGTGTTTTTTGATAATGAATCACAGATTATAGGTTTATTCAGTTACGTTCGCTCCTCTCGTCCGTTCACTTGCCCTTCTTGCTTTCATAGGTAGTTTTATCAATCCACTTTTAAACATTCTCTCGGTCCTTCTATGCTATTCGTCATTCTGACTCTCCTTCCGTTCACTTACTAACATTTTACTTTGGACGTTTAGAAAAAGTTTCAGTTAAAAATCGTAATTTCACGCTACATTCAAAGATAGTATGTAAGTATAGACAGACGCCTATAACGACGAAATCGTAATTTCAGTATATTTTTTCTGTCAGTAAACGAAATAAATTCCTGTACAGTTGGAAGTATGGGTATGAATATTTTCATTAATTCGTCCTCGAGAAAAATAAATAGCATGCGAGCGCCACTTCACACAATCACCCATAACATAATAAAAAGCAAAATAATAACAATCCTTCGATTAATGTGACTCGCGTGTTCAATTTACATTTTTTCATCATTTTAACGAATGGTTGCTGCCTAATTTAATTGCCTACTATACAGTTACGGACCTGGAGCTAATATTATATTTATATTTGAATTTATATGATCGCAAAGTTCTAATTGTTTAGCAGCTATGTCGTGACATGAGAGCTCGTTTATATGTATGTTTGATAATAAGATGGCCTCACGGGCACATCTTTGCTTTCCGTCTTTAATTTACTCTTAATTACTTCGAATTACATCACCGCACTATCTCACTGCTACAGAAAATGCTTTGAAATTGTGTTCTATATATATATATATGTATATGTATATATGTATATGTATATATAATTGTGAAAAGTTCTGCTAACGTTATTTCGTAGTCCCACATATAAAGAGCGTGACATATATGGGTAACCGATTAATATGATTTGTTATATCGTGCGCTGCTTGCTGGACGAAAGCATCTTAAAGCGACTTAATAAAGTTGTGCGCACGTATGCAATATCGAATGACGGTATCTTTACTTTCAGTACACTGAACGATCTAAGTAAGTCTGGATGTTCGATGTTTGTCCGCGTATTCTTGCATTCAAGATACACATGTGTACACAACTGTTGAGATATTTTATAATGGCCCGATAATGCATTCTATTGAAAATGTCGGACTGCATTTACGACTACTTCCCCTGTAATGTAATATTTCGAAAAAGTCTTGATCCGGTGCAAAAGACTACTATGGCTCATTCAGTGAATGTGGAAAATTTGTATGGGATGAGACCATCTGTTTAAACCCTTCTCTTATAAGGCAAGACACCAAGATCTAGTATTTTATGATAAACATAAGTACAGAATAATAATAATTAATACGACATATATATAAATATACTATGCCGAAATCGGACTCCGTTGGTCTATTTTTCGCATCTGTTTGCCTGTAAGGGCTTTCGTTAGCAACGAGCTTTTTCGATTACGGCAAAGTCTTAGGTGATTATAATAAATTTGATTTGGTTGGCAGATTGCTTTCATCTTTGGTCTGGCTCGTGAAGGAAACTTTTCGACATTTCTCAATACTAAATTTTTGAGAACATTTTGCATTAGTTAAAGTGGTACGCGCAGTGTATTTCATTGTCGCGTTCGTACGACTGTAACGTTTTAATTTGTTGCAAGATTTACGACAAACTAAAACAACTGCTCCCAGCGATCACTTTCATGATGTCTTATAAATAATTTTCGAAAATTAATAAAAAAAAATTCCTATTAATATTCCAATTGGATTAAAAGCAAATTAAATTTATGACCCGAAGTTATCTCCATTTTATGCATATCCCCAGTCGTAATATGAAGTTAGATAAATGAAGAATTGTGTCAGTGTGTGTGTAAATTCGGCCTTTCAACAAGAAAGATCGGACCTTTTTTACACATCACAGCAAATTTTCGCTAGTTGATTTGAAGAAGAAGAGGAGCAGTAGAAATTTTAGCATTGGTTCGGTGAATTGAGTCGCCACTAACTGATGCTGACTAACCCGTCTTGGCATGAATTGCAAGTAATAATGGGTACACATTGTGGGGTTCACGCAAAATTACACCACTTTTGACAACTACGCTATATATTACACGATATGATGAATACTCGAAACGAAAAGATATATTAAAATATCAAAAATTTTGAAAGATATTTCATATAAATAGATTTTCCTTACCAGTGCAATAATAATAATAATAATAATAATAATAATAATAATAATAATAATAATAATTTTTATAATTTATTATTAAACTTACCCAGTATGGCGCGTAAGTGTCCTTCAAGTGTTTGGAGAATTGTTTGTTTAATTTCGTTAACGCTTTTGCCCAAAAATTGTTCGCTGGCTGTACCCAATAATTCGTCGGCCTGATGATGAAAATAATAAACATTCATCATCTGATTTAATAGCAACAACGATAGCCAATTTTAATTGTTATCGATTTGTACGTTCGGAATGGATGATGATTTATATGATGCACATGTGATGATAATGGAGGTCGAGAGAAAGACAATGTTGCGATAGAGAGATAGATAGAGATATAGAGCGTACGAGAGTGGTAGCAGTTTATTTTACATGTAAATTTGCGCAAAAGCCAACAAGAAAACGCCAGCAACGCGCAACATATGCATTAAATAAATGGAAAAAAGAAGAAGAAAACATATAAACTTTAGAATCGTATCGTTAAAAAATAAGTAAAATTTAAAAGTTTTAACGCATTCAAATTTAATTGTAAGCTTAAGTAACGTAAAATATACGTTTACATATATATATATATAAATATGCATTTATATGTAATGTAAAGTTTTGTCGTATTATACATACCTTCTAATATAAAAAAGTCTTTTAAAGGAAATTTTTCAATAAATTCTACTACATGTTGCCAACACACGGTATACTCAGATAAATATTAAAATGAAAAGTAAAAACAGAAAAAAAAAAAAAAATTTTAAATAAATAAATAAATAAATAAATAAATAATTTTATTTGATTGTTCATTAAAAATAAATGAAATAAAAATTAGCAGCAAAATAAATTTAATTACATTAAAGTAAAATCTAAAAATATAAACAATCACTTACCTCCTCGTATTTATCGTAAGAGCTTGACTGTATTTCAAATAAGAATAAGACAAAAAGCAAAGTATAAAAGAAAATATATATCGAATTGAAATTACAATTGAATATGTGGTGAATAAAATAAAACAAATTAAGTAAGAAAGACGAAGAATAGTTATATACGCGCCTACGACCACTACCTGAGATACACACCACACTGACACTGACACATTTTTATTTATTTATTTATTTACTTTTTTTTTTTGGTTATCAATCGCGATCATCTGCATCCCCAATTTCATCAGCCTATATATATATATGTACGTATATATGCGCGCACGATATAGCTAGGGAAGGACTATAGGTAGAGGATGACGGGGGAATTCATTTGGGGGTTTTAGAGCTATGCTATAGGTAAAGTCGATGCAAAAATTCTGTCAAATTTATTAATGCCTTTGTTTCAGCTCAAGCAAGCAGTAAAAATATCTACCCACGGATAGCCAACGAAATTCTCCTTTGACGCTAATGAGACTAATTTCAGATTTTCCGAGAAAAGCTTTTGTTTTTGCCGAATTTTGATGAGCGCGACTTCTTTTCAAACGTCATCGGAGGAATCGATTCAAGAATATCCGATTGAATTTGACATTTTTTGCTTTTTAAGCATCAGTTTCACTAATGCAAAATCGTCTATCTAACCGTGAAAACGGTTAGCTCTCGTAGATCATAAGGGAGAATATTTGCAAAATTAGTAGAGCAAGTTAAAGGGTAACGGGGATACCTTACTTTGTAAGATTTAATTCCGCGGCACTCAATGGACTATGGAGCCAATATTGCGGGCCAGTCCACGTTCGAGTGTTACAGATGAAATAGCGAGTAAGTAATCTTTTTATCAATCTCTGGTGGTGTGTACAGCAGGTATTCAAAAAAAAAAAATAAAAAATAAAAATAAATAAATAAATAAATAAATATATATATATATATATATATATATGCAGTAAATAGTTAAAAAATAATTGATTAAAAGGAACGCAAAAATTCCATATTCGCTTTAAGGCGAATATTCGATACTCATCATCCAGATTAAAAATATTTATCCTCCCAACGCAATGTGCTAAGAGGTCTTAAAAGACATTACAGAATGTCGTCTATTAAGTACCCTACATCAGTTCACCCAAAATCGATTATCTCATCTATTTTCGTACAATATATCGAAACTACATCTTGTCACATACGAAAGTGCGGAAAATATACTTCACAGTAAATTGTATACATAAGAGAACGCTTGAAATGCAATGAAATTTTCGACATTCATTTAGTATGTGAAGGCGATATTTTTTTTATTAATTTTCGTCGATATGTTTTTCGAATAAGGCTTTATATGGGAAGTGATCCGATCCAGGTCGTTTTTTAATAGGATTCATTCATTGGACCAAAGCATATTCGAGTTTTAAAGTTTTGCAAAAATAACTCGGAATTTTGCGACGTTAAAATGGATGAAATCGGTCAAAGGACCCGTAAATTGAAAGCACGTATGTCTTCCAAAAAGCAAGCAACAATGGGTGTTTTGCTTATTACTCAGACACTACACGACATAAATCCATAAAAATTTGATGGGTGATGCTATGGTGAAAAAAGTTGACCATGCCCATCCAATATTATAGAGAATGAAAATTTGTTGTTTTTTTTTGCATTTTTTTACTCTTCTTTTTAGGACAATGATGATGGGTATAAAAGATTCGGTTATAACCGACAATAATCTTCTTCCTTGTGTTATAAATTTATTTACGTTCTTTCCTTCCCTTCTATACGTAATTGAACTCGATTAAAGGAACTTGGAATACTATGAATATTGTTGCGTGATAAACAGAGTGCACGTGTGCATAGCCTGTACTATAATTAATGCGACTAGGTAATACAACTTTTTTAAGCTACATTAGAGAATGCAAAAAAACCCATGAAAGTGAGAGGAGTGGAGTTGGGGATTTTTGAATATATTTTTTTTTTTTCGAGCAAACTTGCAATTGGTATGGAGCTTATTTAATATTTAATACTTTTTTAATCAACAAAGTGAACAAAGTGAATCATCTGCGCACTGAAAAAGTACTTAACTCGGCCTTAACTAGGTTTCATTTTCGAGTTTCGAACTCTTATGCCGTATGTGTGCACGCAAGAGGTGGAGATGGAGGTGGAGAGAGAAACGCTCCGCCAAAGCTGTGAAATCAGCTAGCGCTTTGAGCCAGTATGGTTGTTCTGAGTTAGTATTGGTTGCGCAGAGTCGCATTTACACGAGAAAACAGCTGCAAATTGGAAATAAAATAAATTCCAAAAAAAATTGTTTACTTGCTTGCAAACAGTTGAAGCAAAGAAGAAATTTTAAATTTCTGAAAGGTACGTAAATTAGTTCGTTTTTATGTCCACTACTGTAAGATGAGGGTAGACTCATTTTGTTTTTTGCCATAATGTATGTAGAAAGCTTCAGCGATCCTATGAAGTATATATATTCTTTTGATCAGCGTGAAATTCTGAGTTGATTTAGTCATGTTGAAGACGGTGTCGACGTTACGCTAGAGGCCTTTCAAGTGAGCATACAAGAATCGTCATATCTTCTGCACCTTCGAATCGGATTGTAATGCCCATAAAAGACATAAAGCAATTAATCCGCTTCAAGATGTGTTTGTGAAAATAAAAAAGTTTTCACTTTTTTTTTATCTATCTTAACACAATACATTCCTTCTAGGTATATATAAATATATTATAAAAAAATAGAATATATATATATATTCTAATTCATAGTTCAAGTTCAGAATTCAAGTCTTTTCGAAGAAATGAAAAGAAGAAATTATTTCAGTTCATGTGTTCAAGTTTCGTCAAAAATTGTAAGTAATTTTGTTTTCATTTACATTTGAATGATATGGTTATTGATTGTATCGTTACAAAACAAAGAAACGTTAACTTTGATCCTTATTTTCCCATTATTTTGTCGGAATAAATTTCGAATGACAAAAGCTATGCTTGGCTGTCAAGCTACGCCGTTCAAACGAGAGCTGATTGTAACTAAAAGGTGAATAATCATCGCTTGGTTTTTGATTTGTTGAAATCTAGAAGAAGAAGAAGAAGAGGAAGAAGAAGAAAAAGAAGAGGAAGAAGAAGACGAAGAAGAAGCGGCAGCAGCAGAAGAAGGAGGAGAAGAAGAAGAAGACGCAGCAGCAGAAGAGGAAGAAGAAGAAGAATACGAAGAAGAAGTAGTAGAATCCTTAGTACCACTGTATAAAACGTGACAATGACTTCGAGAGACATACTCAACAATGATGAGACGATGCAAACGAATGACTATTAGCAACGGAAGACGCGTAACGAGAACGAATAACTTGTCTGCAAATCATACACTTTTTGACCGTTGATCACTAAATAGTTTGATGTGTCATTCCGTGGCCATGGCTTGTTTTTAATCGATTACTGTACATCTGAAACGTATTCTCATACGTAATTCGAATTCGCAACAAATGGTGCTCAACTGCTATAGTTAGCAATGCAAGCAAGTGTCACTGAGATATTAATCCCGATAGAAGGGAAAAAATTGCATCAATTAAGACGTAGGCTATGCCATTTGAATGATATGCGTTACGTTATGATTCTTGTTCATGAACTGAGTCTGGCAAGCGTGAATCTGAAAGTTTTAAATTTTTTCTTCGTAGTTACGAATTGTTTCAATACAATATCTGCCGTACATCGAACGAATATTTTATACTCAAATTTTCTCCTATCGAGCCATTTATTGACAATTTCCGAAAAAGTGAATTAATTGAAACAGATATCCATCTAAAGAGTTGACTTTAATATTAATCGAGGCCACGATTTTCATGTAGATGATGGCGTGGATTGCTGGACTTAGACGCAACCATTTTTGCTTGTGTTGTGTTATGGTGATGAATGCATTTTTTGCCATCATTTGCATTGTGTTCTGAAGAATTTCTGCTTTCAGTAATGAAAACCATTCTTGGGGTTCTGATGGTTTCATTTGGAAAGGCACTGTAAGATTTACAAGAAAATTCATCTTTTTGGCTTAAAAGACTTTCCTTAAAATTCTCATAAGGTGTTGGTCGTAGTGAAGTTTTTTTTACTTTCGAATAAACTTCAGTAACCGTTTGACCCTGAACTGTCTCTCGAAAAATAATATATGCTACGAATACTTTCTGCCGGATATCTAAGCTTAAGTGAATTAAGGGATTTGTGAGAAAAGTGGAAATATGATGGGGGATGATATGAACCTGATCCTGAGTAGGAACTTGAACTTGAACTTGACCTTTTCTCTTATAGGTAAGGCATGCGCGACTTTCTTACTTGTTTTCAGAGAACTTATGTCTTCAATTCAGAAAGATTTACTTAATTTATTGAATGAATAAAGTAAATTTTTCCGGCTTTAATCGAATCTTTGTCAATAATGAATAGCGTAATTCGGATAAACAGAAGTTCTATTGCGCTGTCTGGTGATGAGCATAACAACAAAAATAAACTACTAAACCAATCTAAGCGTAATCTTTAGTTAAGAGTGGAGTGGAAAAACTAATGATAAAGAGAGAAACAAAATTATACTAAAATAATATGGAATTAATTACAATAACAATAACAAAATTGTGTTTACTTAACAGAACTTACTTTGTTTAAAAAGTCACTTTTTTTTTTTTGTTTTTTTTTTTGATAATTTTAAAAACGAAAGAATATAAAAATAGAGTTGAAATAATTTGTTTTCCAGTTATGTGTCTTTTGTTTTTTTTTTTTTTTCTATTTTTTACATTATAATTAGTGTTTTCTTTAAAGTCATTTATTTGTTTTTGGATTTTAAGTGGAATTTTGGAAAAGTTTTAGTTTTCATTTAAAATTCTTTTTTTTTGTTTTTCTTTACATTTCATATGATTAAGTAATAAAAGGGTCGACTTACTTTCATTATTTTACATTGTGCGACACCGGTTACGGTTAACGGTACACCCTGAGCAGTTTCAACATTCTCGCACATAGGATTTAAAGTCATGACGCTTAATGATAAACGTTGGACATCGGTAACTAGCCACCAAGCCCATGCCCAACCGCCTACTATAGTGCGTTTCTTAGTGGAACCACAACAGCCACCTAAAAAAAAAAAAATAAATAAATAAAAAAATTAAAAAATAAACAATAAATGTTTATAAAGAGCAAATGAAAGGTCATTTTTTTCTTTTTCAACATTTTCTCTCTTGTGTTCATGGCAAGTGGCTTGTCTTCTGGGTCTTCTAATGCTCTACAAGACTTACGTGACAAATGACATGTTTTATGCTTAGCGTTATTATCGACGCTTATAAAGCATAATAGTATGCGACTAACCAGTTTCCATATTTCAATTTGAAATTTAACGCAACGGGTTTCATTATAGTTATGTATGTAAGAGTCAAGTTAAACTGTTGCATAAATAATCATTCAGTGTCATCGCGGTTGTCATCAATCAATCAATCTTTCCTTACCTTTATCGTTACCGCCTAGAAGAGTGGATTTGCGCTCTTAATTGGAGGACATGCTTTCATGGGCTTTTTAACCGCACAACATAAATGTTACAAAAAAACTATATCGAAAAATTGTAGCGGTTTTCTGTTTAATGCCCGAATTTACCGAATTCCATCTTTCACCAGTAGACTCCTTTGCTGCCATTGTTCTATAATATATTGTTGTAGACAAATTTCCATCCGTATGTCAAAACCTAATCATCGGATCCGTAACCGTCATACAAATCTACGAGAAATGATTTAGGTTTTGATTCAATCTAAAAATCAGAAGTCATTACCCAAATGCTCTAAAGCTTCCTTCACTTGTGTTACAAATCATATCTACTAGGAAACCGATTACCAACATAAAGTTGAACTGAGATTCCCGATTTCCATGATCAGTTAACGACCGTGTGACGTCTGCGAAATCGAGTTGCTCGAGTTTGTGAACAATTTCTTTTGCTTTAGCTATTCGAAGGGCACACTGAGATGTAAGATTCCGTGTTACCTCTCTTTTAAGATCAACAAGAGATTCCTGGTCAGATCTCGTAGAGAAGTTAGTATTGCTAGGGCCTCAATAAACTTGATAACTTTACTTTGACGATTTCGAATTTCGTAAAGTAAATCGTAAAGTAACATACAGAAGTCTACAAATTGTCAACAAAAAATCGAGCAGAAAATTTCGATATGCATTCGCGGGAACAATATCCAGTGGGAAACAACATCCAATACAGAAAATATAGGTTTAATGGTTTTCTTTAAGTTCAATATTAATCTTAAATCAGGCCTGATGAAATATCGTATTCTTAGCATTGTATATCCATCTGTCTTAGCTGATCTTTCGCATATCTATGTATGTCTTCTTTTTTCTGGAAGTAAGTTTTTTTTTTTTTTTAAAGAGCAAAGAAATAATCATAACACAACATAGTTGTCCTCTCTTAACGTCTTGCTTAAGAGAAGAGTAGAAGAAAGGCTTTTAGTCTTCTTTTCTTTTTTTTTGTTTTTTTTTTCTTTTTTTCTTTACCATTTTATCATATTTAACAACTTTTACAAAACTTTTTCGTTTTAACAAACCGGTGGCCAATGTTACAATCAACAGTTTTGGTTGGAAGTTAAGATCGACAGTACATTTGATACGCGCATGCGCAAATGATGAATTAACATGAAGTTTACAAGATACCAGAAATTACTTAAGCAAGTGGCAATAGAAAAAGAAAGTCGTTTAAGAAAAAAAAAAATATTAAACAAAATAATCGAAAATACGTTGTTGACAAAGGAATTACGAGAAAAGCCCATAAATCGAAGATTTATTAAGTAAGTCTTAAGATGCAATAAAAAGCACAAGCGTCTAACATAAATCAAATCTCAGTGAACTTAAAAAAAAATATATATATATGTGTATAAATATATAAATAATTTTTCTTTCATTACCACATAAATTATGCGGTGAAACAGACGAAAGACGTAAATAAATAAACAAAGAAATGAGAAGAAAAATCAAGACATAGAAGAAAATCGCGTGTACATTATTCAAGGAAATTGTAGAAAAATAAAAAAGAAGATGGAAAATAGTAGAAAAGTGAAACACGAGTCAATGTTATGCGAAAGATTACTTAACTTGTGTGTGATTAAGAAAAAAAAAAAGAGAAATTCCCAAAAATATTGCTGTGTGCCTGACTTCAAGAGCTTATTTCGGTAAACTATAAGCGAGTGTTGTGACAACAGAGGCGCGAACAACGTTATTTATTTGCTTTCAAACACCCAACTGTTTTTTTTATGCCCATGACCGAAGGTTTGACGGCATAGTTATTTTAGCAAAAGATTTGCAACACCAGACAAAACTCAACATAGTATATATATTTTCTTGATCAGAGTCAAATTTTAAATCGATTTAAGCATGTTTGTCTGTCCGTCTTTCCGTCTCTCTGTCCGTTTGTGCAAGGTCTGTTGCGTTTTTCGGCACATAGGTTGGTATTGATAATGAACTAAATCGGTCAAAGGGCACGCCTACAGTACAATATAAATTGAAAACAACTCTGTTTCCTCGGGTTTCTTTACTCATCACTCATAAAGTACTCATAGATACGCGACAAAAATATGCATGAAAGTTATTTAACGGCTTCCTTTTTTTGTTACTTTTATCATTTTCGATATTAGTGGCCACAAATGCGTGCTAGTCTTTAACTGTAAAGCTTGAAGTTCATTCTTGGTGCGGTTTATCCGATGCTAAGTCGAGTGTATGTTAATTTTCTCACATAGCTTGCAATCTTATGATTATAACCGAAAATTCGCTTTCATATGTCGAATAAACAGAACGTGGCGGACATATATTCCTGAACATGAGTTGAGTTCAATCTTAGTTTATAGAATAGCATAAGCTAGCAGCATAAGGATGATTACAATAGAATGCGGGCAACTGACAGATTGATTCTAACCAACCTTTGATCAGATTGCAAAGCGTGTTTTATTTAGTTGATCGTAATGCGCTTCCCGGTTGATTATCGGTCACAAAACATTCTTTGGGTGATCACAAAACTTATGCTCGAGAAATTGTGAAGAACTTTCTGATGGATTGCAAGTGATTCGTGGACAAACCTATTTCGGATTAAATATATGTTTGTCTTGGCAAAATATAGATTATGAAGAGACGTCTTCAGTGATTTTCAGGACAATTTTTTAATTCGATGATAAAGACATTTCCAGGGGAATTCGAGTCACTTTTTCGCTCCGTTGGTCATTTGGTTTCTTCACGTGAATTGTCACGAAACGTTCCTCGCTCTTTTACTTAATTGCTAAACGTTTTTGCTTTTCGCTTACTTATGCAATTTTTTGGTGATCGATCGGATAGGGCTTTTTCGCAATTGCGATGCTTGAGTCAATTATGGAAGAGTGCCGCCTATTATCTATGTTATTAAGGTTTGTGATCATGCATTTGTCAGGCATTTGTCGTCTCATTAATAAATTCTAATCCGTTCTAAGCCGTTATCTTCGTTGCTTTAGTAGAGGAGTTTCGATTGAGTTAATCGCTAAGTTTGGAGCAATGGAGAAAAACCGAAATGATTTAAAGTGCTATTAGAAAAATTCATTTCCTTGGTAAGACAACACGGCAACGCAAGAATCTTATTACTCCGTTTTAAGGGCACCGTTATCAAGCAGCTTACAGAATTGCTGGGTGTCTAACGGGTCCCGTTAAACTTCTTGTTATTCTTATTCTTCATTACTCATTCGGGTTTCTTGTTTGTGTGTGTTTGTATAAACATATTTATTAAAGTATTCAAGCTTCTTCTTCCACTGTTTTCAATATCGTAACGAAACTGTGTTAGTTAACGGTATTTTAATGAAAGTTGATTACTGATTAATTTTCCTAACTTCTCCTCTTCTTTGCTATAAACGTTTAATGCTTTTTTTTTATTGTTTCTTTTTTTTGTCATTTTTAAAATTAATTAGTTAATGAAAATAGAGTTTTTATAAATTTTTTTTATCTTCATTTCTTTGGTTGCTTTTTTTTGTTTGCATCAAAAATACATAGGTTTCTGACTTTAATAACTTGAACTTGACTTTTAAAAATGCGTTTTAATGTGTTAAATTGCTATTGTTGTTGTTAATGTTGTTTTTACTATAAATGTGCATGCCTGAGGTATATGGTGTTAATAAACTTGCCTTTGTTGCTTTTGCTGCAACCGTAACTATTTGTGGGATTTTCTTGTATTTTGCCGCTTATCTGCATTAAATTTATGTTTACGCTTATGACTGACTGGCTGGCTGGTTGGCTGGCTGGTTTGCTGGCTGGCTGGCTGGCTGGCTGGCTGCACATGCTTTAAAAGAACTAGTTTTTGTTTCTAATAGCATTTCCTCTTCACACATTGAAATAATATATGTATGTATGCATGCATACACATTTCCATATGCATACATATTGCTTATGTTATATATATTATGTGTACATGTATGCACACATTTTTCTGCAAGTGTTTGGTGTCTCTTTAGGGCGATAGGCGAGTCATTTGCAAAATGATTTTTATATATTTATTTAAATTGCATTATTTCCTGAGGCCAAAGTTTGATTAAGAAATGCACCAAAATACGTTCATAATACGATCAATGAATTTCGAAAAATATTTTTTGTCCCCTCATTTAAAAAAATCATATTTTCGATCATATTTTAAATATCTTTTTAAAATATTATCAAGTAAGAAAATGACATTCAGTTATAACTGAAACTTTTACACATACATACATTCGCTACCATTTATCCTAAAAAAGATATCAAAGAAAACACGAAAAATCGACATTTTCATATTCATTCATAATATTGAGTGGGCGTGACTGATTCTTTCCATTATTGTAGAAAATACAGCAAATTTTGTTTCTTTCAATCGTTTCTGAGTAATTATCAGAAAAATCCAGAGAACAGAGTTCGTCCCAGTTTATGTTACAGTGCAGGCATAGCCTTTAACCGATTTGTCCCATTTTCAATACCAAACTCTTGTAGACATCGCAAGTACTTTATATCTGTACTTTAATCGATTCAGAGATTGTTACTTCGTGGAGTCTCTGAAGTGTCCCTCTGGGTGTTGGAAACATTTTGACAAAATGGGTGTACTCTCATCCTTAGGCACTGGGTATAAAAAAGCAAATCACTTTTGAAAATAATGAAAAATATCAACATCGGAGACCTTCTCACGAAGTAGACGAACTAGACGAGGCTCTGCGATTCGTACAGGAACTGGGACAAATTTGAGTCTAGAAAAAAAAACATTTCATCTACATCTCTACAAGCATAAAATTATGTGATGCATTTTATGTATTATTTATGTGTTCGTTTAGAAATTCGTATTTCAAGAAAAAGGTCTTTTGGAGCTTGCTGTTTATAGCTCCCATCGAAAGTTACGGGCATACTATCAAATATTTCTATTCTTTCTCTTTTCGAAAAGATAAGTTGGCAATGTGCAGGCAAAAAAGACATTAGATGGAAACCTCCCGATAAGAATTTGTTTGCTCCAAGGAATCTATCTAGCCGGGGCACTTAAAGATCATAAAAAGACTACTTCTAAGTAATGCATTTTTTCGAAAGTTTTTTTATTTGTCTACTTGTTAACAACAATTCAATGGGTTGGTTAGGAAGGCTTCTATTTATGTTGAAAATTGTAAATTGATATCCGCCTGTATTTGTCCGGCCATGTGATGTCTGCCCGCGCTTTGGTATTCATTGCACAGATTGCGATTTCCGAAATATGTTGACGAAATGTAGTACACGGTCACCTTTGGACACCAGAAGGAAAGCTTATCAAAATGGTTTGGATGGGACTATTTTTATGATAACTATCTCTTTATATGAGAAATTTTCCCAATGTTCCACATTTTCGCGATGAAAATCGGGTGCAAAATAATATGTGAATCGAATGGGATCATTTTTAGAAGCCTTTTCCGTATAAACATTCTTCGATTCTAGTACTTATTGATGAATATTGGCTCGGACCGTCTTCCATATAAAAGTTCTCATGAAATGTAAGCCTTTATATGACAACAAGTTATAAATAGGTGCATAGTTGTGAAGAGAATCGGTGTGATGTATATACACCTAATTCTCTTTTTACACGATAGATACGTTCCCAAAAAACACGTGTAGAAAAAATTCGTGTAAAAAGAGAATTAGGTGTAAACAATATTAAAAAGTTCTTGTTAGAGTTCACTTAATTTATTTCGTGGTTACGCATTTTAATTCATTAAATATTTTATAAACAATAACTTCTACTTTGGAAAAAGGGAATTATATCTGAAATTCATAAACTAAAAAATCGTGTTAAAACAAAATAATTCTTTTGAGCTTCGTGTAAAAAAAATTCGTGTAAAAAAAGAATTGGGTATATATACTTAATTGGTGGCCTTACTCGATTACAATTTGCTTTAATAAAATGTGTTTTCTGTTCAAAAGTGGAACTTTTGGACTGTTGGAGGAAAATTAGTTAGGAATTTTAGCATGGTTATGTGTTGCGCACAATCGTTGTACTAGTTGTTAAGTATGTTAATATAATTGAAGGAAATTTCGAGGGTAGCGAACCTTTTTTTCTGTCAAAGCTCGGATTGCTCGAGCTTGAGAGGGAACGTTAACATCTAATATGATAAAGTAATGTTCATGGAATGATAAAAGCAGTTTGAAAACATACTGCACACATTTAGCGTGAGTGTCATCCGGCGCGCGGTATATATTCTTCCCTATCGTATGTATCAGAGAATTAATATTTTCTAATGTATATATGTATATATATATATATATATATATATAATAATAACAGGAAAAAATGAGTTCATCTGTTCATCTTTAACGGTTAATATCTGAACTTTTACTTTCTTTGCTTTAATGCATTAAAACGCAAATAGTGGACATGCAACTAACATCTCACTGCATTGTGATAATTATTTTCGATTTTTGCATAAAGTAAGTAAATAAAATGTTTACAGCAAATGCTCGTAAGGTCTCTAAATTGTCGCAAAAACACTGAACCTTATCGCACTATAAAACTTACAACCGATTACAACTTCAGCGGCACTTGAGTCTTTTAAGTAAGCGTCAAGAACCACGCAATAACAAATTTTATTTAATCGGTTTTAGAAAAAGGATAATGAGTTTTTATATAAGTTGCCGATTCCCGAAGTCCTTAACCTGTTAGCTCAACTAGGACAGCTATGTACGCAAGTTATATTCTACTTCGAGTTTTCTGAATGCAATCCAAGTTCTGTGCTCCTATCAGAGAATTTTGCAAACATCTGGAAAAATCTACGGCAGTGATGCCATAACGAAATAGGTTAAGAAAGGCCGCAAAATGATTGAAAACTTATCTCACTGTGATCATTGTTTTCGCGAAAGCTGCGACGAAATAGCTTGAGATGGCTTCATGAGTTATGAATCCATTCATAATATTGCGATTGATGTTTGCCAGGAAAGCTTCGTCGCTGCAAGTGTTTTTCTCTAAACAAAGTCTATCATGTACAGATGAATGCTTGACTCAGAAAAAAGAAAAGAAAACTTTTTTAATAAAGGGACGAACGAAAGAGGATTAGAAAGCAAGGGTAGATCATGTCTTAACATTTGTTTAGTGCGCATGGCGCCCAACATAAATCAACGTCAGCATAATTGTGACGCAATCTACTGGAAATTGGCATGAATTTCAGGTGACAAATAACGACGACATCGGAATAATAATTAGTCGAAACAAGTTTTATTTAAATAGAAATGTAAAAAAGAAGTGATGGCCTAAATAAACAGAGCTCTTGTTATATTTGGAATTATTTTTAAATCTATTAGGTTTATAAATAAATTGTCTACAGTGAAATTTGTGATTTTATTAAATCGAACCTTTGCATTCAATTCTTATATGCTACAAGTTTCAGTTTCAGTTCCACTTTCAGTTTCAGTTTCAAGTTTTCGTTCAGTGTATATCAAAGTGTAAAGAGATGGATCTCAACTGCCAGCACATTTCAGACACTGGTTTATTTTTCTGTTCTTAACTGAATTGAACGGAGGCAAAATGCAGCTGAAGGTGGCTAAGTTGGCTCGAAGTGAAAATGCAGTAAGATGTGCAATAGTTAGGAAGTGGTTGTGGTGGGAACATCGCCAGATGGCGGCATATTATTCAGATATGGCTCGATCTTGGTTATCGTCGATTCGGATCGAGGCAGTCATATTTACCAGGTCAGCAACTCTTCAAGGCTAAAGATGTGCGCAAATGGGCCGATGATTGAAGTGCTCACCTCGGATCGCAGATAATATCTTGAAGTACAACTAACTACAAGATAATATCTCGTATTTTTGTGGCATTGAATGGAAAAAGAAACGAATGTAAATGTATATAAACGCTATGATAAATAGGGTTTAAGTGATTTCTTCCTCTATTTGATTTTTCGCCATTTATTTACTTAATTTATTGTTTTATTTCTCTCTTTCTATTAAATCCTTCCAGATCTGCGCATCGTCATCAATTTTATTTTATACACAAACCTTGCGCGAAATGAGTGCAATAGCTAGCGCTGCTGGCGTAATAGGGGGCGTTGTTACCGCGGCCACTAGTAACAGCTGGTTTATACCTATGCTAATGGCAGCCATAGCTTACTTTCAATATGAAGAAATAATGGACCCCGAATCCAAGCCCAATGATACACCTGGCGATGAGATACGAGATCATTATGATTTTATTATAATAGGGGCAGGGTCAGCGGGATCAGTGGTAGCGAATCGCTTAACCGAATTGGAGAATTGGAATGTTCTACTTCTGGAGGCAGGCGGGGATGAAACTGAGATCTCAGATGTTCCTTTAATGGCGGGCTATTTGCAATTAAGTAAAATCGATTGGAAATACAAAACAGAGCCTTCGGGTACCACGTGTTTAGGTAACTCTATAGTACTTATACCAAAAAATTTCAATCTATAGACAGAAACTCGTATTACTTATTTCAGCTATGAATGGCGGTCGCTGTAATTGGCCTAGAGGCAAAGTCCTAGGAGGTTCTAGTGTCTTGAATTATATGCTGTATTTACGTGGTAGTAAAAATGATTATGACAATTGGGAGGCCCAAGGAAATTCGGGTTGGGGTTATCGCGATGCTTTGTACTACTTCAAAAAATCAGAGGATAACACAAATCCTTATTTAGCCAGTACTCCGTACCATTCGACCGGCGGTTATCTGACAGTAGGAGAGGCGCCCTATCATACTCCATTGGCCGCCAGTTTCGTCGAGGCGGGCGTGGAAATGGGTTATGAAAATCGCGATTTGAATGGTGAAAAACAAACAGGCTTCATGATCGCCCAAGGTACTACACGACGTGGGAGTAGGTGCAGTACAGCGAAAGCTTTTCTGCGCCCCGCTCGTTTGAGGCCCAATTTGCACATCTCGATGTATTCGCATGTTACTAGAATTATGATCGACCCCGTGTCTAAATTAGCTTTCGGTGTGGAATTTGTCAAAGATCAAAAGCTATATCACGTCAGAGCAAAAAAGGAAATCATACTTTCAGGAGGCTCGGTGAACTCTCCTCAGTTGCTAATGCTCTCTGGCATTGGTCCCCGTAAGGAGCTAATTAAGCATAGAATACCTGTTATTAAAGAACTAAGTGTAGGCGAAAATTTGCAAGATCACATTGGCCTTGGCGGTTTGACATTTCTGGTAAATCAACCAGTTTCCATAGTTGAAAGTCGTTTTCACTCTATGTCGACGGTGCTGCAATACGCTGTCTTCGGCCAGGGTCCTCTAACAATATTGGGCGGGGTGGAAGGTTTAGCTTTCGTCAATACAAAATATGCTAATTCCTCTATAGATTGGCCTGATATAGAGTTTCATTTTGTATCTGGATCAACCAATTCCGATGCTGGTAATCAGCTACGTAAAGCCCATGGCCTGACCGACGCATTTTATCGTACTGTCTTTGAGAAAATCAACAATCAAGATGTCTGGAGCATCATACCGATGCTGTTGAGACCGCGCAGTAAGGGCGTGATTAGATTACGATCTGCCAACCCATTCGATTATCCTTACATTATACCAAATTATTTAAATCACGAATTAGATAGGAAAACCTTAATAGAAGGGGTGAAGATTGCAGTGGCACTTTCCCGCACGCAAGCTATGCAAAGATTCGATTCACGTTTGTCGACTATTAAATGGCCTGGTTGCCAGCACTTGCAACTATTTACAGACCTTTACTGGGAATGTATGATACGGCATTATACGGTTACTATCTATCATCCGGTAGGTACTTGCAAAATGGGTCCCTATTGGGATTCTGAAGCAGTTGTCGATCCCGAATTGAGAGTATATGGCGTGAAAGGTTTGCGTGTAATTGATGCTAGCATTATGCCTACTTTAGTTAGCGCCAATACGAATGCTCCCGTCATAATGATAGCCGAAAAGGGCTCCGATATGATTAAAGAGTTTTGGATCAAGAACACAGTCGTATAGCTGGCAATCAGAGTGCAAGGAAATGAATGATAATCGAGCTAAAGAAGGTTTTGTTTTTAGGAATTTAATGCGAGACCAAATTATTTTAAGTTGTGCCTGTTAACTTATTTAAGTGCTGTTAGAATAAATATATGAAGTAACGTAAACTATTTATATAGTATAAGAAATACATTAAGTGTTGATGTATTGCGAAGGATTTTCCTTCGGCTCGGAAGCAAGCTCACCGGATATCCAAATTCTCCACAAGGCATATATATACATATATATTCGTGTTTGTGGATCCGCATTTGGCTAAATATGTTATACTCACTGATCATTTTGGGTGCTCCCCGACTGTCACAATAATGTCGCAATATTTCCTCTTGGAGAGTACACCCTTTCTCTTACTATTTATTTGCTATTTATTTCTGTATAATATATCAGGAAAACTAATATCATTTGATGGCATTCGTTGTGTGTGCTATATTATGCTAATTATTTTGTTGACTTTCACTCGGGGAAACAAAGGGAAAGACTACTGTTAAATTATTAATGTTCACTAACGAGAAATGAATGTGACTTGACGAGACGATTGACCATTAGCAAGAGAATTAAGAAAAGTACGTGACATGTCTGGTTATGTAGACTGCAGAGTCCAGAAGGAGGATAGAAAACCCGACGTTCCGCAAACTGTGCTCAGAAGAAAAAAGATGGCGCCCAAAACGGAGGTCGACCTCCGTGACTTGCATTAACGTTGACATTCTTCAACCTAATTGGGTCTCATTTGAAACACAAGATGTTTTCAAACCTGAAATGCCCATAACCCCACTTACTCCTATCTACTGCTACTTAAATCCAATTTACATTCAACCATCCATCAACCCGAACGAAAGATATGTGAGGACAAAGCCAGTGTACGATTTTGCCTCCTCCCAGTATAATAAATAACACGAGAGAGACAAGCCGGTTAATGTTGCGTAAAAAAGTAATTCGATTATCGTGTTGTGGTATATTTGGACACGATAGGAGAGATAAGCTCGAATAAAAAAACGCGCTTTTTTTACACGAAATTACGTAAGTCACCATGTAACTAGGTAAGCAGGTATACTATTAAGTTCGATGCAGATGTTATTTAGGGTCCTATCAACCTAAAAAAGGGTGCTGGTTAAGAAAAAGTGTTAAGGGAGGAAATCTCTGTAAAAGTGCAGGAAATGCGTTTTTTTCGAAAACTTTTTCTATTGGGCACAAGGAAAGAGAGGGTTATTAAGCAAAATATGTAGATATGAAAGGGAAATTTTTGTCTAAACGATATATGAAGGTACAAAAAAAAAAAAAAAAAAATAAGTGGCGAGTGGCGAGTATATTCAATTTTGACGAAAGAAATGCACTCTTTTTACAAATAAAAAGCGCATAGCATAACTTGTGGGAAAAACTTCTATGTGATGCACTACTAAGTTTTATTTTAAAAATATTTGAAAAATTCAGATAAAAGAAAATAATGAGAGTTGTTCGAATTATGTTGTTTATCATTTTGAAATGTCATGTTTTGAAATAAGCTCGTTTCAAAGTTCTAAGGAGAGATGCAGAGATATGTTTCATTTTGTTTTTATTAGCTGGTAGTCCCAGTACTATCCAAATGCTCTTTTATTTTGAGATGTTCTTTCTATTTTCTCTTAATAGTGGGAAGGGTTGTTTTTGGGGCATTTGCCTGCATTTGCCTGCATTTGCTGCAATTGTCACAGAGAGTAAATGAAATTCGATATCTGACTATCATAATCAACACCGAAAAACTTTATACCAAACTTTTAATTTCTGAGCATTTCTGAGAGCTTTCGAATCGTTCTTAGCTTCACATCTATTCAACGGTCGTCTTAATGAAACTACATCCACATCCTTTTGTTTGGAAAAGCTTTTAAATGAATGCAAATACTTTTTAAAGACATCTTTAAGTGTATTAGGGAAATCAACAGGTAAGATATTAAACTACAGCTATCCTGCAGATGTTCATTTAATACAAGCACTACTCTCTTTTCTGAGCGCTTGGGAAAAGTTAAACCTATAAAAAAAAATGTTTCCTATTTTCAAATTAATAAAGTCTTTCCTTCCAAATATTCGAAAGGACACACACACACACACACACAAACCAAGGCTTGCTTTAAGCTAATAAAAAAAGATAAATTTGTTTGGAAAAATTTGCATTCGTTCTTTCTAACAATTGCAGCGGGGCTGATGGAGGAGAGAAAGAAAACGAAAAATGATGATTATTTAAAACTAATAATCATTAGTCTTTGTCTCTTCAATCAACGTCAAGTTATTCTTTATATATTCTCTTGCAAATTGCTTGCACTTGACGTGTAAAAGCAAAATTTGTTAGTATTCGAATCCAACTGTTAAGTTGATAATATTGAAAGTTTGAAAGCTTTGAAAATTTTAAATTAATTTACAGAAAAGCTATTATTCTATAAAAATACAATCAATGTATTTATCGTAAGCATCGAATTGAACTTGAAAATGTTCTGAAATACTGATAATTTTAAGAAAAAAATTCGAATTAATTTATATACGATTTGATTCGAGAATCTTCTCATATTATTGATTAAATGATATGATACTTACGTTTTTTTTTGTATTTATCGTCTCTTTTTTAATATAATTTTCGAAAATATGAAAATTTATTAGCAATTTACGACAATGACTGTCAATCTAATATGCGATGTAAATTTCATCAAATAGTTGTAATAAAATAAACTAAAAAGTAATTGTTGTCATTATTTCAATATTTCAATAGATCCGTAAATAAATACGAACGAATCGATTGTTTTTATTTATATTAATTTGCATTGTGTAAAAACTAATCTAATGAACTCAGAATATTTTCTTCTTCGCGGTCCCATTACACGTTTATCAAGCCCGTAGAAGATAAAATGGCTTATAGAAGAAATCCTGCATATCGTTCGACTTTTTCATCGCAACGGAAATGCATTATCTAAGGCTACCCACGATCCCATCTATTTGTTGCCGAAACACTACTAAGAAGACTAAGTGAATGATAAACAAGACGACGAAGGACACTGCACTTCATCAGCTAATGCTAATGATTTTTGCTGGATGACTTTTCATGGGCTATCAGGCCGAGCGTGGTCACAATGCAAAATCACTTCACAATGTCTCTCTTCGTATACTACGATCGATTTCCAGTTCAATTGCATCAGTTATTCTTCGCACAGAACTCGACCTATTCAAAATTGCAGAAAGTAAAAGCAAAGTCGGAGCTGAAAGATAAGACTTTCTTTCGGAGAAGTTACAATGTTCGGTTGTCTATTGTTCGCGAGAATAAAATTTTGTAAAATCGACAATAAATGAACGGACAATGAGACGAGCTACATACACTTTATGTAACTTTTAATGCGCATCTCCTTGCGCTACAACTGACATCACAAATACAGTGTGACGCACGTTACTTGCACGTTTTTGTGTGTTGGGTTTAAAAATGGTGGAAGAGACGACCTACCTACTTATACTCATAGATAAAGGAAAATTTCTGTGGCACTTTCCACAGCATAAACGATGGCAAAGTTTAAATTGGTGAGAGTATCGAGAGAGTTAGTGAGAGAGGTTATGATGCATGCACTGTAATGCCCGGATTTTGCCCATTACGGTTACGATTTGTTTCGCGTTCTCTTGAAGTATCTGGTAATGGTATAAAATGCACGTCAAGAGAGGTCTGTGAAAAACGAGTCGGTTTAGTTCTTTGCCTAGAAATTTCAGAAGACTTATCGCGATCACATAACGATTCCACCGGAAGAATCCCGCCAAGAATTTGTTTCCCTTACTTAACGTGTTTAGAACGGAAGGCAGAGAAAGATCGATCGTTAAAAACTAAATGAGGGCTACAGCAGCAGAGGGAGTAGAGTGTAATAATAAAATTTTGAAGTGATTTATTTATTTATTAAGTAAATTAAGTTTACGTAATTACATGTAGATATGTGTAGTTGCGTAGTTGGGTAAGAACTTTGATATCATGAGTAATTTGAGTGAAAAGTAAGTAAAAATCAAATAAATAATAAAAAGCATATAAATAAAGCAAAAAATATTTGCTCAAGAGATGTACTTTCCATGCTCTTACACATGTCAACGGCCTTCCTGATAACGCAAAACGTATGCAATGCCAATTTTAAGTAACAACGTACAAGGCAATTAGAATACGACTAACGCAACGCACACTTGCCATTGGCATAAATTATTCAAAGACATTGTATACCGTTCGCTAATTGAGAATAATGACGTTTCGAAGAGGTCGTCTTGGAAACAGTTTCATATAAAATTATTCTCTGTTCCTCTAAAGTGATCTCGCGCTCATTTTCGGCATAACTTAAACTTCCGTGCAGGTGTCATCTCTCAAAGTGGGCACTAGAACAACTGTATAGGGCTAACTAGAAATTACGTCACTAATGCAAGAGACCTTTAATATGATTGATAGGAGTTCTAATTAAGGGTAAGTTTGTTTTTAATTTCGTTTTTTTTTTTTTTTTTTTTTTAAAGAGTTAAGTGACTGTTAAATATCTTAACTGAAATTAATTACAACTAATGATGGATCTCGTGGATAACATATAGCCGAGCTGAGAACGTTTGATTGCAAGCGTGAATTTGATTCCTTTTTAGTGCTTGAGACAATTACCGGCCGGCTTTTTTTTTTTTTTTTTTTTTAAATCTTAATAAGTTTATCGACCCTCTTGCGCTTAGTAAACTGAAAAAAGATTCACTAGATATACAAGACGCAATAGTAGTAGAATTGTTTATTCATGTGTTTATTTTCTCTAAAAATATATGTCAAGTAATTACTTTTTGTTTTTAACATAGTTTACTCGGGTTTATTAATTATCAGCAAATTTAACATTTTTTTACAATTGTTTACGAATTTTATTATAAAACGATTGAGTAAAAGCTAAAACCCCAAAAAAAAAAAAAAAAAAAAAATAAATGAAAAAAAAAAATGAAAAAAAAAAGTTCAACGAAAATTTTATTGTTTTTAAAAAACCGCTGAAATCGACAGATAATCAGTAACGTTTGTGTAGTCGTCTAAAAAACATAACGAAATAAGAATCTTATATATATATATATATATATATATATGTATATAAATATTGATTTTTTTTCTTAGTTTATATTCCGTTTTAAAGGATAAGTGATTTGTATCGTATTAAGATGCGTTTAAGTGAGCAGAGTTTAGATTTAAGTATTCCAAGGAGTTCGAATTTTAACGTTTCGTGTTTTCAAAAATAGTTTTCAGTTTTACGCTTTTTTTGGGCTTTTATGCGAACACTCACAGTCGTGCTGTTAATAAGTTTTGTGAAAGCTCAAGTGATGGTAAATGCTCCGCGCGTAGTGCGGGACCCGCGCAAGCCATGTTAGGCTCTTTACTGGAAGCTGTCGAGGCTGCTAAATGTGAACTGGGCCGGGCCGATAAATGGCCACCTGATTACGCAGAAGAGGTTTTACAACACGGTTTGCCTACTTATGATTATGTAATAGTAGGTGCTGGTAGTGCCGGGTCAGTTGTAGCCAGCCGCTTAAGTGAAGATCCTAACGTTACAGTTTTAGTTCTAGAGGCGGGAGACGATCCTCCTTTAGAATCCGAGGTTAGTAGCGTCGATGAATTTTTGCCTTCAACACCTATTCGCTTAGATATCTCATCATCTCCGTTATAGATTCATTCGCTCTCGTTAAGCTTGCAAAATACCTCATACACTTGGCAGGATTATGGGGTATTCAATCCCAGTTGCTGTCAGGCGATGCGCAAAGGTCGTTGCTATTGGCCTCGCGGCAAAATGATTGGCGGTACTGGTGGTCTTAATGGTAATGTCTTTCTGTTGGGCAAATCTAGTGATTACGATGAATGGCATCAGTTAGGTAATGTGGGTTGGTCATGGGATAATATTGTTAAATATTATCAGAAATCCACTACAGACCGAGGCAATGGCACTCAATCTGTTGGCCAATTAATAATTAATTTTTTCCAACATACCGAAAATTATAAGCAGCTGGTGGACCTAATGAAAACTGCCTCGTTACAGTTGCCTAACAAAGACTACAACGCTGTATATGTGGAAAATAGTACGGGCACTATAGACCGTGGTGTACGCATGAGTACGGGAAAAACTTATTTAGGCAAAGTAGGGAATTTACGTAAGAACGTGCAAGTGATTAAAGGGGCCTTCGTGACTGGTATACCAACCGATGCGGATAAGCGGGTAACGGGTGTAGATTTTCGTTTGCGATCATCTATACCCTTAAACGTTTCAGTGAAAAAGGAAGTTGTTTTAAGCGCTGGTACTTTTGGTTCTTCCAAAATTCTAATGCTATCGGGTATCGGTCCCTCTCAGTATTTACAAAGCTTAAATATCAAACCTTTAGTCAATCTGCCAGTCGGCGAAAATCTTCAAGATCACGGCATGATGTCTTTGGGACTGAAATTCAAACGTAATATTCCCTCAATGGATAATTACGATGACGTTAACAGTATTTATGAGTATTTTATTAATCAAGATGGCCCACTGGCCGCCAGTTCTACTCTAATCGGTTTCTTAAATACTAAAAAAGGTGAGAATGCCGACGTTATGTTAATAACACGTCTTAGCCGACCTACGCGTTCATCAAATATATTTAAATTCTTACAATTTAAATCAGAATTGGAAAAAGAATTCCTGCAACAGGCCGAAGGTCAGATTTTGTTGGAAGTTCAGGGTTTGCTAATTAAACCAAAAACTCGTGGTTCCTTAAAACTAAAATCTAGTAATTTTGACGATGGTTTACTTATATACAATAATTATGCTCAAGCTGCGGAAGATCGCCAGTCCTTATTGGGGTACATACGTTACGTTCAGCAATTGCTTCTTACTCCTAAATTTAATTACTATGGTTTGGAGTTGTTACGTATACCTTTGCCTGCATGCGATAGTTTGCCCTACGACAGCGATGAATATTGGTATTGTTATATAAGACATTTCTTTATTAGCGCTTGGCACCCGGTTGGAACATGTCGTATGGGTCCATCTGATGATCCAAAATCTGTAGTCGATCCGCGTTTACGGGTTATAGGGATACAGGGGTTACGTGTAATCGACGCCAGCATAATGCCAGACATAACGAGTGGCAATACAAATATACCGACCATAATGATAGCTGAGAAGGGTTCCGATATGATTAAAGAGGATGCTATCGTCTTTGCTGAGTAAAAGTATTACAAAGCTATTTGAGAAGTTTGGGTATTAATAGTTTAGCTAATTTTTCCTAGTTAATAATTTAAAATAAAGTCTACCATTTTAAATGATTAAAACAACAACAACAACAACAACAAAAAAATCACTTGGTAATGAAATTGGAGTAAATAATTTTTTTTTTATGTCTGGGTGATCGATATCATAAGAGATCCACCGATAAGACTTTTGCACGGGAGGCAAAACATGACGCAGTCGTATATAATGAATGATAATCAGGATGATGTTTAAAATCTTTTCTGGGATAATCACGCCTACAATTTTCAATGTCTGAGTTCCCCATTATTGGAGCATCACATTGACTCGTTTGCTAGCAATTTGGATTGATGCTCTGTTTGTCTGAATCCGCATGACGCAGTCATCCTCATTTCTTCCAAATTGTACGGAAAAAAATTGATTAGCATTTTCCGCGGACGGTCGTCAATGACAGATTCACCGACGAAATCGTCATAAATTGCGCGACAAATCGTCAATTCTTGCATAATTTGATTTCATTTACGGCTTCTGCTGCTTCCTGATAGATTCAGATGCAAGAATGTTGCTCATTATCGACGAAACCGTTGAACTTAAAAAGTTCGCATCGCTAAACGTGAATTTGCAATGGAAGTAGCAAGCTTCCTACCGTAATCTTTGTTAGGATTCAAGCATTTAGATTGGATTCAGACTAAATTGGTTGTAAAAAATTCTCAATTTAAATTTTTTAGACCACATAATCTTAGTTGGATGGATTCGAGTTGTATGCCCATAATATTTTGCCATGTCGCCAGTGGAAAAGTACAGTTTTAATTTTCTCTTATGCCTTTCGCATTTTCGCATTTTCGCATTTTATTGATATCGGAATGTAATTATGTTATCTGCACGCGTCTTTCAGATGGATGCCATTCTATGATTAAACTTTAAAGGAAAAATTACCCGAAAATGCATCATACCTTTGAAAAGACTTTATTTACTTCGTCTCAGTTTAGGACTTAATATTATCCAGCATTCTTTTCATTGTCCTAAAGGGCCGAAACTTCCGCTTCAGATATTTGAAAAAATCTGTGCAATGCTCTCTCTCTTTCTCTTATTGGTTTAATAGATGCTTTGAATTTTCTGAAAGCTAGACAAAGAAATTATGAGCCCCGCCATAAGGGCGCTGTGTCAAATGGATCCTTCCTAAGAAGATTGGGCCTAATATCGTACCTGATGATTTCTCTAATGCTAACTAACTAACTAATTAACTAACTAATAGCTAACTAATAACTAATAATAACTAACTAATAGCTAATAATAACTAACTGTTTATGTACCTTAGTTAGTCAGCTTGATCGACTAAACTATTGATTGGCTATGAGTTTGAGAGCGATTCGAAAGGAGACTGTGCTTCTCCGTTATTGCGCAACACGTAAGTTCGACGATTCTAGGAATCTGTCTTGCAGATGCCACAAAAGCAACACTTAACATAACTTTTCTCGCGAACACTGTTCCAATTTAGCGATTTTTTAATGCTTTTTGAAAAGAATTTGCTTTCATAACTTGAATGTATTTTCAATAACTATTTCCTGAATATTATTATCTTCTTCTTGTTAAAAAAATCTAATAAGAAAGTTATATACGATGGGGGCCGAATCTCACATACCCACCTCTACGTTTTCCGCATTCTACTTTCCAAGTTCTTTTATTTGATATCCATATCGTTGGTATTATGAAGGAATTAATTAATCGCGGCGTCTACCACATTCATTCTCGAATTAACCCATTTTTAGGCGGATAGTATATCAACATTTGAGAAACGTACCAAACAGTTTTAAACATTCTGTTGTTTGCCTTATGCGAATAAATAAACATAAAACAACAAAAAAGTGAAAAAATAAGATTTTATCACTTGTAAGTTTGTGTGGGCATGGCCGATTTTTTCCATTTTTGCAAGCAAAGAGTAGGTGTGGAAAATTTCAGTCTTCTGGCTTTAATATTTTTCGAAGTAACGAGCAAAAACCTATAAATTTTTGTTAAGGAAAACGGAGTTGCGTTAAGTTTACACGGTCCACTGCAAGCGTCCGCTCTGAACAATTTCGACCATTGTCAGTACGAGCCTGCGTGCAGAAACTTCCAATGTTTCTACCAAATTTGAAGTCGCTATCTTAATTTTTGCTACCAGAAGACTGCCAACAACAAGCATCACATAGACAGACAGACGGACAGACATAGCTTAATCAATTCAGTATTTCACGCTCATCAAGAATATATATACTTTATAGGGTGTCTGAAGCTTCCTTTTGAGTGTTACGTACATTATGGAAATAAACCGAATGAGTGCAACCCGATCCATCAGTGGTGGGTATGAAAATGTGGAAAAAGGTTTTATTATTATAATAGCTTCCTACTATAGTATTCGACATCTTATAAAGTGCTTGAAATATCCACAAGTGATAGAAAAAGAGAAATATAATAAATTTGGAAGTAGTTTCCTCGGAACATAGTCTTAGGTAATTTAAATACATTAGATGACTTGGAAACCATAAATCGTATCACTCACAGATTGGAGATAAAATGAAGGTTTCTTTAAAGTTGAAATTTAAAATTCTAACGCGTGTTTTCCGGAATTACGTTTTACTATAGCGATGGATTGTTGAATTTTCATCTGGCTGGGATTCATTGTGGGACTTATTTTCGAGTGCTGCTTGTTCAAAAAGGAAATTTCAAATCAACGCCGATATTTCAAAAGTCAACTTTCCAAAAAGTTTCTCCCCATTTTAAAGAAACTTTGATTTCTTTTAGGAGCACGGATGTGCTCTATAGCGGTACCGTATGAGAAACAAAAATAAAGATCGAGAGACGTAAAAAGATAGTAGAGTTTAAAAAAACTTTCTCATATAAGTTATGACTCACTCCCTTCATATGTCAAAAAGGGGACGCAATAATAAATCTTTTCATTTTTGAGCCTACATCGGTATACATTAAATTGATGTGTGATATAACTTTTTTATTACATGACTGCTTCCAGAATAAATTTCTGAATCGATTTATCCGTCCCTCTGACGCTTGTCCATGTATTTTTGTGCTCAACCTACAACTCGCACACTTTTGAGATACTTTGACGAAATTTATTATACTGATGTAGTTGGGGCCCATAGATGAAGCCTACGGACAATAAGTCAGATTGGACAATTTTTACGACCGATCTTTATACAACGGCTTGCTTTGAAAAAATCATTACATTTGGAAAACTATTATAGTAATTTGTCGTCAAAAATCGCTGAGAAACATAGAAGATATGAGAAATTTGCAATCGGTTCTCTCTCCCGGATTATTTCACCTCCTCCCCCTATAAACTTTCCTATGAAAAGTAAGAGTTTGTATGGCAAAAAAAGGCTTAATCTTTCATATTTTATAATGAAACTTGATTCATAATAATAATCAAAGACATGAAAAGGTCTACGCTTCCGCCAAGGTCTACGCTTCCGATTTACGCTTCCCCATTTAAAGAGTACTCATGATATAGCGAATCTTTATATGGCAGCAAAGCCTAATTTTCGGCATAAGGTAAGACTAGGTAAGTTGTCGAGCTTCTGCGGTCAAAATATTTTTGCTTGTTACATATATACATTAATAAGAGATGAGCTGATTGGTATTATCCCTTGACAAACTTTTTTAAAGTAATTAGCTTGCGGATAATCCTAGAGCCCTCTAATGGGTCTTTTTTTTTGAGGATGACCGAATACGAGTTAATAACTTACTAAGGCAATAACATCGTTTAAATTCTATATATCTTAGACGATATCGTGGTTTATTTGGGATACGATAATTTCACTAAGGATAAGGAAATTAATTAAAGACTGAAATCAAATGAGCGCTTAATCCAGTTTAGAGTGTAAGTGAACTCAGTGAACTTTGAAAGCATTTTGTAAATATTTCATAACGCAATTATATTATGAAATATGAAACCATCACCATCATCATCGCCATCACTGTCACCATCGGTGTCACCATCACGTTATCCAATATTACGATACGTGCAATCGCAAATATGATTAAGAAATTATTTTTGCTAAATCTGCAGAACGTTAACAGATATTTGAGGGAAAAATTAAACTTAAAATTGAAACCAAAGCAGTTCTTAAATAAACTTTGACTTGAAAAGAGTTTTTATTTCGATAAAGAGAATTTGTTGAATGCTTTTTCAAACGAAATGTTAACATTCGATGGCGCTGTAACTTTATGGCGTTTCCTTCTAACCGTTGGGCCCAGCGCTACGGTTATTTTATTGCTTTTGAATGGCATAAAGGAATTTCGACCCGATATAGTCGATCTTGAAAATCGGGTTGAATCCGTACACGTGGACGATTTGAGAGACAGTTATGATTTTATTGTGGTGGGTGGTGGTTCAGCAGGTTGTGTATTGGCGTCTCGCCTATCTGAAGTGCAGCAATGGAGCGTTTTGCTCTTGGAAGCTGGTGGTGATGAGCCGTTATTAGCTGATCTACCAGTCCTGTTTCCCGCTTTTCAACGTAGTCCTTGGGATTGGAAATATCGTACGGAGCCTTCCGAGCATTTTTGTTTGGCGATGCAGAACCAACGATGCTTGTGGCCTAGAGGAAAAATGCTAGGCGGCTGTAGTTCTATTAATGCCATGCTATATATTCGAGGCAACCGCAGGGATTACGATCATTGGGCCGAGATAGGCAATTTAGGTTGGAATTATGACAACGTTTTACATTACTTTCTCAAAATGGAGGATTTTCGTGTTAAGGGATTAGAATTGAATCCTTATCACAGTCAAAAAGGTCTCTTAACTGTAGAGGAGTTCAGATATTCGTCTCCTTTACAAAAGATATTCCTTAAAGCAGCCGGGGAATTGGAAGTGGTAAGAAGACTCGTGATATCTACGTGACTTTAAATTGTCAGAATCTTTCTTTTGCAGCTTAATCCAAACCAGGACTTTAATGGCAAATCACAGACTGGCTTTGCTGTACCCCATGGGACGTTGCGGGAGGGATTGCGTTGCAGCGTTAATAAGGCGTACATAAGACCCGTTTGGAGACGGAAAAATTTACACATTTTGCTTAAAGCCTCGGTAGAAAAGCTGATAATAGATCCAAAAACTAAAGAAGCTAAAGGTGTGCAATTCAATTGGTTGGGTTTCCGGCATCTAATTTGGGCTACACGTGAAATTATATTAACAGCTGGTTCCATTAGCAGCCCACATTTGCTAATGTTATCTGGAGTGGGACCTCAAGATCAATTACTAAGATATAATATTGAGGTAATACAACATTTACCCGGAGTAGGGAGAAACTTACAAGATCACATCTCCACTACAGGAGCCATGTACACCATAGAGAATTTTCAGAACAATAATCAAAAACTCTCGTTTATAATTCCTGAGCAATTAAGCAAAGAAATGGTGGAGAGATTTCTTTTCCAGAGAGAGGGCTTCTTTTATTCTCTGCCGGTAGCGGAAGTAATGGGTTTCTGGAATACTAAATATCAAGATCCGAAGCTCGATTGGCCGGATGTACAATACTTTTTGGGTAGTTTTGGTTATGGAGCAGATGGTGGTCTCTTAGGAAGCCGGGGGTCGGGATTAACATTTGATAATTTTGCCAATACCATGGAACCTGTCATATATCAAGATACCTTCCTAATCGCTCCGTTGCTTTTAAGACCCAAGAGTAGGGGTAAACTGGAACTGCAATCGGATAATCCACAAGTAGCTCCTAAGATATATGCCAATTACTATGATCATCCCCTGGATATAGCAGTGATGGTGACTTTTTCCATTAGTTATCTTTGGCAAAGTTTGATCAAATTTTTTTTTCATTCTTTCTTTTAGGTGGACGCCTTAAAATTTGCTCACAATTTAACACATACCACAATAATGCGTCAGTTGAATGCTACACTTAATATTTACGTTTGGCGTAACTGCCCTAATGCGGAATATTTAACTGATACGTTCTGGGAGTGTTTGGCTCGTTATTACTCGCAGACTATTTATCATCCCGTGGGCACTTGTAAAATGGGTCCCCATTCCGATATCGAAGCCGTTGTAGATCCACGTTTAAGAGTTTATGGTACTCGCAGGCTCCGAGTTATTGATGCAAGTGTTATGCCTGCCATTGTCACGGGTAATACGAATGTTCCCACTATAATGATAGCTGAAAAAGGCGCGGATATGATTAAGGAGGAATGGCTTCATTATCAAGCTGGCGTTTGACATAATCTCCTCCGATGGTCCTTAAACTATTTGTACGATTTTATGCAAATGCGAAATGTTCGCATTACTGTGAAGGATATCTTTCACAATATATGCATATATATCTTAAAGATAAGTTCTATAAGGCCCTATAGGCTAAAACGCAAAGTATTTCTTTAAATATGAAGTTTGTTTAAAGGTATGAATTATTGATAGTTGGTTTGTTTAAAACTGAGAGGAACTCTTTATGCAACTCTTTATGCTAATCGATTTGAATTCCTAATTGAAGTTCTAAAGAATATTAAAAATTTGTAATACAAATGAAAGCCTATCCACCCTGAGTGGCCGGCCCGGCAAGGGTCTCGACTAACAACTCACTGGTCCTGGGTTCAAATCCCAATTGCGGTCGAGTTTTCAACAAAAACGATAACTTTAGATGTGCTAATGTTTTAAGACAAGTCTTAGTGTTACAAGTTATTTCTCTGGCTGAATTAACAACAACAATAATAATAATAGTAATAACAAGTGAGAGAATTATGTTCGATTGCGACTGAATCTTTAATAACCATCACCGTTATTCTATGAAAGATTGAAAAATTGTTCCATTATATTGGGTAGGCGTGGCTGTAGAATAGTTTTACGAAAAGTTACATTGTATATATATGTATATGTATTGTAGACTGTATGAGCAACGAGCAAAAGACACGGAAAGCACCAGTTTCGCTTATATAAACGTGTTAATATTTTTTAGTCGTGTTCTTTGTCGTGTTTGCGCTATCTTCAAATTCTCAGTATATCTTCTCTTTCGCGAAGGGGACTATATATGCGCCACAAATACTACACAACGAAGTAACATGGACGAACAGATGGACATGCTTAAGTGCATAGGGATCTTGAAAGTGATTAAGAATTTATATACTTTTTGGGATTTCGAAGCTTGCTTCTTCATGTTGTAAAGGTATTGGAAAAACGAAGAAACTTAAATTTTGATACACTATAATATTGGGTGGACAGGTTAAATGTGTCCCATTTTTATACGGGTACTACTATAGCATTGCAGCATAGAACATATGTTCAAATTTTTGTTGTTTTATTATTATTGCTATTATTATAAATTTAGCCAGAGAATAAGTTTTAAGACTAAAGTCTTAAAGCACTAGCACCTAAGGCTTTCAGCTTTTATTAAAAACTCTACCGCACGTGAGATTTGAACCTACGACCATTGAGTTGCTAGTCGAGACTCTTGTCTCTCGGCCACTCAGACGGATTTTTGTAGGTTTATCTGCTGTATTCCTTTACGTGCTACTGTAGCCATGTCCATCGATCGATTTGACTTACTTTTCATATCAACCTGCGTGCACGAACTCATGCCACGACGATGGGTATAATAATAATAATAATAAAATTGAACCCTAAATATATTCTAACAATTTTAAGGAGAGTTAGTGATATTTAAAGACGTGACTGATGGACCTCATGTAAATTCTTGCTAGAATATCAAGTTCGCGGCATTGTAGTAAACCTATACAATTTCTTATGGGATTTGCAATTTTTACCTGCTGCTCGCTACTTGTCCATTATTTAAGCTACGTCTTAGAAGACTTTTTAGGGAGGCTTTCTTATTGCTAGCATGAATTTTGTTCAGCAACGTTATCGTTCTATGTATTTTGCACTCGACTGCAAAGCAACTCTGCGAGGGTTTGTAACGAAAAAGCACTTTTGTTAAATTGGTGCGAAAATTAATTCGAATTTGTGGTCGCAGTAAGTCCATAATGTGGGCACAAAAACAAGGCTCGAGAGAAAGTTGCAGAGTATACAATACAGGCGGCAGCATATACGTCCACTGGACGTCACGTGCATGAACATAACTTTCTCATTTGCGAAGAAATGTTGATAGCAATTCTCGCCCAGAGTTATTTTTTGTGGGACAACCTCACCTAAGCTAATGGGGGGGGGAGGGGGCGGAGGGCCTTTGCTTGATTGCTCGATATATGCATAGGTAGGCATCTCGATTCCTTTGCGGTTCTCATTCATATGTAAAATGTTTTGCTGTAAAGTTAATTTTTAATTTTTTTTTTTTTAAGTGTAAGAGTAAAATTTTTTAACAATATGTTTTTTTAAATGAAAAAAAAAAGTATTAACTTAATAAATAAAACATTAACAAGCAACAAAAATAAACGCTACAAGTTTAACCAGTTTTTTTTTTTTATTTTTATTATTTTTTTTTAATGCGACATGTTCTGTAAATGCGACAAAAAACATTGAGTAGGAATGCGGCAAGTGTGCACTGTGCCAACATATGGTCAAGTGAAGCATAATAGCGAAGTGAGCGCATAAAAGTACATGTAAATATAAAAAAGTTTATAAAAAATTTAATAATAATTATAAGGTTCTGAAGAAAATGCAACAAAATTAACTGATCGATAGAGTGATCAGTTCAGTACGGAATCAAATATCAACGGGTTAACATGGCCGCGTTTACGGAAGGGCAAATTATGCAAAAGGTATGCTTAGCCATAATTTTATGCAACGTAGCTCTTAAGGCTAAGCTTGTAAATGCCCGAAGGGATTTAAACAATTTCGAAAATTCGAGGCAATTCCTAATCGACTTGGAAAGTGGCAAAGAAAGCGCTTTACAAGAATTGGAAGATAATAAATTTAAACGCCAAACAACTGGATCAGAAGGGATGGCGACATTTGATACGGGTATGGCATAAAACATAAAATCTTGCATTTTGTTACACGATTTGAAAAATAATTTTTTTTTTACTCTCATGGCAGATTTAATCCGTAGCCTTTTGGAATCGGGCAACAATTTAATAGCAGCTTCCGCTGTATCGGAAACACCCGTACCGTTACGGTTAATGCGTCTCTCTAAGAACAGTGGTCTTAGGCGCTGATCTTATCTGCAAGTCTAAGCGCTATTATCGATGAACTTCACTGTGTTATAAAACTGTGTTATAAAATTTATAAAAACTTTTCTATGATTTGTGTGGTTGACTATTTTTAATGTCAATGTTGATGTGTTCAGTGGAGTGAAAACAATCTTTGTTCATTGGTGATCGTTCTTACCTTTTTGTTTTTAATTGTTTTTTCTTATTTTTATATTTATTGGAATTTCCTAAGTCATGCTAATTAATTTTGTGGATGTTGTGGATTGACCGACCATTCAATTGATAATAAAAATTTTAATATTTCAATTGCCTCTGGAATACTTTCGAGTGTTTAGAAAGACATTAATTCAAGCACGAAAGTTAACAGATTGCGTTAAGTTCTTAAATCGCCGCATTATTTCACGAGATCTGCTCCTTGACCAAATATATGGCAATTTTTTGTAGCCAAGAGCAGCGTTGCGTTGAAAATCATTTTTGTTTTTCTCATTTTTTTGAAGACTTTTACTAGAGATGATGTATGCACACAAATTCTGAGTAACCTGAAAGGTCACGACTTAAAAAAAAAAAAAGGAAAGAAGAATAAGTATGAAAATTATATTCGGTCGGAATCGAATCATTTACACCCATCATCGGTATCCTAAAAAAGGCAAAAAGAGTAAAAGAAGTAAATTTGGAGTGGGCGCGGCAAATTTTTTTGTATTTACAAAATGAATGTATTTGTCCCATAGGCATGTGGGCGTTGAAGGCGTGTCCTTTGAAAGGGAAGAAAAAAGCCGATATCTTCATTTTCGCTAACGGAAGAATGTTTGCCACAAATGTTACAAAATTGGGCAAACAGAGAGTTGGACAGACGAACAGGCGGACATGTTTAGGTGCATTCAAGATTTGAAACGGGCCAAGACTTTGTATACTTTCTGGGGTTTTTGAAGCTTGTTTCTGCGCGTTATAAAGATATTAGAAAAAAAAATCCAGTTTTCATACACTATAATATTGGGTAGGCGTGGTCAAGTTTTTGTGCACAGATGCTGCAACATGGCCCATAGAATAGACATTCGAATTTCTGTGCATTTATTTGATATGGTTTATAAGTAATGAGCAAAAAACAGAGTTGTTCTCAGTTTACGTGGTGCTGTGGTGTGTGTGTGTCCATCGACCGATTTGACCTATTTTCAATATCAACGTGCGTGCAAGAACTTCGAATGTTTTTGCTAAATATGAAGTCAATAGCTTCAATTTTACGGCCAGGAGAATGTTTATAACAGACATTACACACACAGACGGACAGACAGACTTGCTTGAATCGATTTAGAGTTTGATGCTGATCAAGAATATACATACTTTGTAGCGTGTCTGATGCGTTCTTCTGGGCATTGCACACGTTCTGACAAAATGAACATACCCCTCGCCTTTCGGTGATGGGTATCAGGATGGAAAAGTCGGACCATTTACTTATATTCATTTTGCTGGATTTGTTTACACGTAGGGATCATTTTTTGTTCTTGAAAGCCGACACCAGTACAATCGAGGTTTGCTTGTTTTTCACTCCAAACGATGCCAATCGTTCTTTCGGCCGCAAAATCTTGCAAATCGTATCCGTCAAGATTTCCGGCTTTGGGGACGCGCAGTCGTCGTTTGAGTGATTTAATATGAGATGGAAGATACGAGTGTAGGATTTTCTTTGCACAAGTTTACACAAACAAAAAACAAGTTGTACGCTGCGTGCGGGATTTTGCATCATTATTTTTGCGTAGGGGAAATGAAACGCAATCGTATCAATTCGGAAGGGGATGAACACTTTGTGGCGGTTAAGTGAAAACATTATTCAAGATCACCCAAATGGTGCTTAATGATCATCGAGTTTAGTTTAGAGACATTCGAGAAACTATGAACGGGACCAAAGAATGCGTTCGTCTCATGCCCAATCAAGATTTCAGCATGACAAAGTTAATCGTACGTTGGATGCTAAGTTTGCCCACAGAATAGAATAAAAACATTGAGTAATAAGTCGATGGCGACAATAGCAAAATGCAAATGCGTGACTTGAAATGTAATTTGCTGTCACATCTATCGTAGCCTTCACTCATGTCTTAACCCCCAGCGGCTATTATCTGTGTCAACAGATTCCGACTCTTACAACTATGTTTCAAGAAAAAAAAGTAAAAAAAAAAAAAAAGATTTGGATCATATTATGAAACTGGAGGGCAATTTGCACGTCTTAACAAATTGCTCTATAAAAGAGGTACTGAATTGTTAGGCAATCGTTAGCGAAAAACTTTTTAACTGACCTCCGTAGCTGAAATAACGAACGCTTTACTTAAAAATAAATACATATTTATCAGCGTTGTTCTAGTGGAGGCAAAGGTCATGCGTTCGCTTTCTTTCCAATACGTTACATAGCAGTGTGATTGGCCAACGTATGAGTCCAGTAATCAAATTCAAATGTTTTTTTTTTTTTTTTAGGTTTTGAAATATTTAATTGAAGATAGAGTAAAACGCATTATACTTTACTTATCTGTTACTTATCTGTAAAAGATATGCAAAATTTCGATAACTTTATCACCGACCAATAAATAGACGATATCTGCTTCGAATGTTTAACTGAGTTGAGCGATAAAGTTTTTTGTTTAAATTTCGCTTTTACGACATCTTTTTATAGTCAAGAGGCAATGCGATAAACTTATTCACACCCCAAGTAAGGTGAAGAATATAAAATAAAGAGCAAAAGAAAAAAAAAGCAAAAGAAAAGAAAACTTAATGCACACAAAATACTCACTAAAAGATTTTATGAATGATCAGACTAATGCTATATAATAATACGCTTTCCGTGCTTTTTTTTTTTTTTTTTTTTTTGCTACAACTCGCTGTGGTCATCATAGGCTTTAGCATCTTTAACCCATTCGGTTTTGATAAAATCTGAAGCACGTTCGGCAATCATTATGGTCGGAGCATTTGTATTACAACTGGGTACCTTGGGCATAATGGAAGCATCGACTACTCGTAAATTATCAACGCCATGCAATTTTAAATGATGATCAACGCAACCGGTTGGGTCAGTGCTTGGAGCCATTTTCACGGTTCCCACATGGTGATAAAGAGTTGAAGAGAAATATTTGATGTAACATTTCCAATATTCGCGTGACTTGAATTCATGTTTATCGCATTCTTCTATAGGAATATGAGCGATTTCGGTGCGGCTTTTACGAAATGCGTTCGTCTTTTCTAAGCGCATCGTATAATCTAAGCCTTTTAACAAAGTATCGACTTCGTCTGGGCTCGATAAATAATTAGCATCGATAATGGGCTTATCCAGATAATCAGAGGATTTGAGTTTTTAAAACACCTTTAGATATAGGTTGGGCGAGTGTAACATACATACCGAGGAGATGGGACTTTTCAACTATTTCCCGGAAATAAGGATGATAGCGTTCAGCAATTGGTATACATCTCAAATAGACCTCTAAACCTATAAAGTCACCTCTGACAACTGTAATGTGGTGTATCTCAAGGTTTGGATAAGGTTCGAAGGTTCCGTTAGTGTCTGTTTGTAAAAATGCTGTTAACGGAGCGGTACCAGTAGTGCTAAAAGGCCCACTTCTATGTATCAAATATTGATAAATGTTGTCCAATATTTGGAGTTCTGTTAACGATTCACTAAGATTTTCATAGGCCCTCCAAAAAACGGGCACATAAACGTGATCTTGCAGATTTTCTCCTATGGGTAAATCATGCTTAACAGGTATGTCGAAAGATTGGAGAAGAGATCTTGGACCAATACCAGAAAGCATAAGCAATTTAGCGCTATCTATAGTGCCGGCAGATAAAACGACTTCTTTGCCAACTTCAGCTGCCATTAAATATTTATCGCGCAGCATATACTCTACTAAGATAACGTGTTCATGATTTGCATCAAAATGAAGTTTAGTGACTTGAGCATTTTTGATAATCTTCAAGTTAGGTCGTTCCGTCACTTTACCCAAGTAAGTTTTTCCAGTGCTCATACGCTGACCATTGCTGACGGTCGATTTTACGGTCGCGTAACCCAGATAACTACCTTCAATGAAGTCGTCAACTTTCGGTACGCCCAACTCTTCAGCGCCGTTATAGATAGTTGAATAAAGGTCTTTCTCGTAAACGGGATATTCATTTAAGGTCACGTATCCTTGCGGATGAGTTGAATTGCCAGTTGGTCTTATAGACTTTTCAAAGTAAGGCCAAACGTCATTGAAACCCCAGCCGGCGTTACCTTCAGCTAACCACTGATCATAATCTTGTCGATTTCCACGCAAGTATAACATTGCATTGATGGCACCTGACCCGCCTATAAATTTCCCACGCGGCCAATAGCAACGTTCGTCTGGCGTCGCCAAACAAAAACGTTCATTGCGTTCCGAAAAGTAATTGTAAGTGTAATTCGAATGCTGCACGCCAAAGAACAATCTGGGTATCTAAAGCGAGTTACAATGAAAATTGATTTGATTTTAAGGCATCAAAACTACTATCGTTACTTCTGATTCGATGGGAGGATCTCCTCCCGCTTCCAGGACTAAAACGCGCCATTTGGGATTCTCACTTAAACGACTGGCGACCACAGAACCCGCCGATCCTGCTCCTATCACCACAAAATCATATTTTTCCACACCTTTAGTCAAGGCTTCATCGCCATAATCCATCGGCCAATAACTTTCAGTTGCTATCTGGCATTGCGCTGCTAATAGTGCTTGCATTAGCACACTAACCAAGGTATTAACTATACCAACATGGGGTTGGGCACATAATGTGTTATTAGGTGTTAATAAGCTGATTGCGTCCATTGACGTAAGCGTTAAGTTAACAAAGATGCAAAGATGTTTGCGCACAACTGATTACTATTACTCAACTTTCAAGTGTTTTAGAGTTTTAACGACAGCAACAGCAACTGTCATACTATAATCAGAATCATTTTTGATCAAATATATACTCTCTGCGGTCACTGAGAATTGTTTAAGCGATTATTTCATATATGTGTGTATATATACATATATGATTTCATATAAACATACATCTATATGAAATGAATAAAGAAACCTACGGATATCGTCTATTTATAGAGAAGCAGAGAGCAAAAAAAAAAAAAAAAAGAAGAGAAGAGAAGAGAATAACAACTATTAGGAGCTCACAAAAGTTGCTGCATATTTATTATTATTATTATTATTATTATCTTTCTTACTGTAATTGTTTAAAGCAAATATAAAAAGCTTTGCTGCTATCTCACTGTAAAAACAATTAATTCCTCTGTAAACATTATTTCAAAATTTTAAATTCTGCTAAGCACTTAGCAGTAAGTAGTCAGTCGTCTCTTAATCGCACAACTTTTTTGAAGCTTTAATAAAGCTTTTGAAAATTGTAATGTAAAGTAGAAACCCGCTTTCGATTAATGCTAATTAATTATTAATTAATTAAAACAATTTAAAGGAATAAATGAAAAATTCATTTTTCTTCGTCTAATTAGAATGTCAAAGAACTAAATGTGTTTCGTGCGCTAAGCATATATGATTTTCTTCTCCTTCTTCTTTTTTGTCTTCCATGGAATACCTTTTGCTCTACTTTCGTTTAGTGCAAAACTATTCGTAAAATCCTTAGTATTAGAATCGTGGAAAATGTATTATTCATATTCGTCCGATTGATTCGTCCTGATATTTACAACATATATAAGTCAATCGAAGAGGAATTAAATAAAATAAGAGCTAAGTTACTTGTAAAAGAGCGGAGTCGTTCAGAGAGGCAGAACTCATACGCAATCGAAAGATTTGATTAACTAAGTTGTGAATCATTTCGGTAAATGATTTAAGAAGGCAATGATTAAAAGGCAAACAACCTCGAAACAGAGCTGCGTAATCATGATTCCTGAACGTCTTGTAAGGAGCAAATTTGGAATGCAGCGAACTCACACTTCACACACAAAAAACCGTGCTAAGCATTCATGGCTGGTAGCTTCGCTCAGCATACAAATGCCTGCCGAATGATCAACGAGCTGTTGAGTTTTTTACTTAGGTGACAGGTGACTACTGTGGCGTGCGAAACCAAATCTACAGAACTTGCGTGTACCATGCGCAAAAGTTCGTCCATCTTGGTTAATTTGGCACAAACGACACTGAACGTGCGATTGATGGGTGAATCAGGGTCGGATTTATAAACGTCAAATATTCCTTACGATCAAATGTTAAATTTTGTTAAATTTAGTAAAATAAAGTTTTGTATAAAAATGGTGGGTAAAAGTTACAGGAACTTTGTCTGTTCCATTTATTTTCGAAAGTTTTTTCGATTTTCGATTGTGGACGTAATACGTACGAACGATTTATGCTTTTCCCTTTTATTTACGGTTTTCGTGATATTTAAAAAAATACATACTTCCCGAACAGAGCTTTTTGGTTATTCGACTGAGTTAGCCGGTGACCGGTTTTAAAGCTACAACTACCCTGACATCAACGACTGTCATTTATTAACATTTTACATTTATTCTCGTAAATGCTTGCAAAACCCTATGCTTATGTACTTTGCGAATACTTTGCGAACTCCAACTCAACTTAAAGTTTTTCCCTTCAACGGTCAATTGGAATTGACGGCTATGTGCAGGCGGGAACCTGCCAGTTGTTCTTCGTTCATTTTCATTAGACCGAGAATTGTTAAAATCATTAACACGTGGGTTCCTTAGACCGAGCAAAAGAAATGTTTGTTCTTAGATGAAAATCGATATTTTTTTCTAATTCAATTCCCGCTTGGCCGCTGACCAGGAGGTCGCCATTCGAATATTGTCTATCGCATTTGTGTGTTAAAGTTTCGTTTAGCAAACTATCGAGATTCGATGCCACACTTGCCCAAAGTCTAATGAGTTTGTTGAGTGGTAATGGCAACTTGGGCACCAGGAGCTGCGCCCAAATACAAATGCGATAAACACATCTGTTTGTGAAAACGCTTCTTCAGTGCTAATATTTTCTGGCGCTTTCATTACTTTCGGCTCAAAAGCCCGCAAACGAATAGAAGAAAGGAAGGACAGTGACTTTTCATATTGCAATTGGTATCCATGAGTGATTCTTATCGTCATCAATGTGATCTTGAAATGCGGTCACAAAGTAAAAGTCGAACTAATACACTAGCTTTGCCGCAAAAAAAAAAAAATAAAAAATTTAATTCGTGCAAAGGTTTTAGGTCCAAAGAATCTCGTTAGTTGGTCAGCAGTTGATGGTAAGAAAGAGAGAGAGAGAGAGAGAGAGAGAGAACTGTTACTCAAATCGTTTAGATTAGTTCGATGGCAAAGATAGTTAGTTGGATGAGAAAGAAAATGTATGGAAGCAATGACTTTACTCCAATATGCAATATGCACCAACAGACACATCCGCTATGAATCTGCCGTGAATCGTGATTTCCTGAGCAAAAAAAAACTGCAAATAATTCCATTTGATATGAGAATAGGCGCTTTTACCCTCTTAAGGAAATGTGAAAGAAAAAAAGTTTTATTCGACTTAATGTCCACCCAATCCTTGGCTACGCACACTTGTTCATGTCTTGCTGCAAAATCAACGTATAACGTTATATTTCGGTTATATATTCGGCTATTCGGGTTTACCGTCGTTGTTTTATTTATATTATTGTTCCTTTGAACCGGGACAATGGGGTTTTGCGTTTTCACACTTTGGATCGTGCCTGCTATTTTAACACTTAGCCGACCGCGAGCGCAACCGACTAAACAAAAAAAGGGTAAATTTATCCGATCGGTCGGCTAAATGTCACGATTGAATAGACGTTTTCTTCGTAACAAGCAGGAAAACTAATGCTTTCCCCCCAGCTTTGTTGCTTTCTTTGCACTCTCGGAACTCGACTTAAGTTGGAAGTTGGAAGTAAACTAGGTTTTCTGCATTTCAATTTATACGATTACGTAACGCTTAAAGATGGTACTTGAAGTAATACTACGATAAACGCTAGCGTACAAATTCCTACCAACATTATACGTCATCTACACATTGGTGGTAGAGATGGCTTCTCTCTTCTTCCTTCTCAACACCACAAACAAATGAAATATTTTAGTGAACATCTTGCAAATTAATTGTCCCTAATTAATTTAATTTTGAAATTTGTTTTTTGTTTTTTCAGTTTAATAAAAACTTTGCAATTTCACGGGTAGTATGCGTTTAAAAAAAAAAAAATAGCAAAAAAGTTTATCAAAATACTTGAATATATATATGTATGCACTTGTATCTTTCACATACTTACATATTAAGCAACTCGCACATCTACAGTTATTATAATACAATGGTTAGGCGGTATAAACAATGAGATTAATTGCAGGCAACACTTGAAAATTCATTTTTATAGTTCGCGATGAATGTTTGTTTCTCTTCCCTTTTGCGTTTTGATTTCAGTTTTAATTCGTTTTCAGTCTCCATTGCTTTGGCGTATAGTGGCGTAATAATAATCTTAATTTTAATTAGATATATAATATAACGAGTATTGCATAGTATTAAGTTAATGTAAGAGGAAAAAAAGAAAAAAATACGACGATATGCTCGGATGTTATTGCACTGGGCAATAAATTGAAAGAGAATATTTCCTAAGTGTTTTAGTTTGGCACACTTTCAAGTATCGCGTAAATGGAAACAGATCTGAGTATTCAGATTGTGCTAAATTTTCGGTTATTATCTACTAAAAATCACAAACTATTTGCAATAACAGCGGAATGGTGTGCACAAAAAAATGAAAGGACGATAATTAATTATCGATTTCCCTCACATGAACATAATTATGCCGCGCCCACGGAAGGGTGCAAAACAGCAAAGCATGGTGCGCAAATTGCAGATTACAGGTAAAGGGAAAATTTCTTAAAAATTTCAACTCTAAACCCATCCTTCATGAAACCACGTTTTGTCGCTTATCAACGTACCGGTGGCTCCTTCCATGCCCCGTTTAACCCGTTGCTCTAAGATTTGAACTGCAGTGAGGGTTATGGGTTTCGATTCTACGAATACACCACCGGACGTATATAGTACGCAGAAGGGATTAAGTTAGACCAACTTTTTATTATACCGATCGACTCTTCAGAATCATAATCTGAATTGATCTAAGCCGGTCTGTCCGTCTAATGTCTGTCCATGTAAATTTGTGTTCAAGCTACAAGGACTTGGACTATATTAGGTCGCGTTGTGGGCTCCGGCTGCCCCCCATACATGCACACATGAAGTATATGCCTTTATATAGAAACAAGATATAATTTTTTTGGTTCTATAATAAAAATAAGAATTGTGTTAGACAATGTGGTGTACGGTGTTTAAGGTTCGGCCTTGCCCGACGAATAATTTGCTTACTTGTTTTTGAAAATATTTAATTCATAGGCAATTTTTTTAAAATCAATTTTTGAAGAAAAATAATTCAACGCTCATTATAGTTTACGTCATATTCTCGTTTTTCATATGTAGAAACCCAAATAAATTTAAATGAATAGATTCGGAAAATTGACATTATTTTTAATGGACATCAGTTGATGTTACCGGTTAAGTATTAGATGAATGTGAGCTTTGTCAGGTCAGGTTACCGTATAATTCGGATTGTGAGCAAAAGCATTCATTTGCTCTTTATGATCGTGAATTGGCCGGACGCAGGTCGGACAGACGGACATGATTACGTTATCTTAAGTTAATCCAGAATGCATATTCCGTTTGGAATCTCTAGTAAATATATTCCAGGCTTGACAAGCGGAAGGACAGATCTAGTAGTCCGCCTGTCCCGGTACTGTGGGCATAAAAATACTATATATTTCGGTTTTTCTAGGGACAAAGGTACGTGAAAATGTTTAGCGGTCGTTCTGCATTTCAGGTAAATAAAATGTTAAGCCTTCAGCAAGTGTTAGAAAGCGTACACTAGAAAAAAATAAAAATGAATAAATTTTACAAAACTTTTCAATTCTATTGTTATTGTTTTATTGCTATTATTATCACACACACAATTCATTTAGACTAAAGAAATCAATTGTAGGATTAAAAGTAGGATGGGCACTAGCAACTAAGACTACCGGCATTTCGTTCATTTTTTTTTTCTGTCTTTTAAGGTACATTAGATGGTTAGTTTAGCAGCGTTAATAAAGTCAAATGTTTTATTGGTAACAAGTCCTTCAGGCATTTTCAAGATGTCCATAGGGTCAGATGTCCAAAGAGTAGCCGATTAAGCAAGAATCGCCACTAACAGGTCAGTGTCCGCGGGTTTAAATAACAGTACGATAAAGTTTACTTTGGTCGTAGCTATAGTGAGTGTTCAGCGCAAAGACTCACTAGGCTGCCGGCACCTCGCTATGTCATTCCCTTTCTTCACTTATTTTTCTTCTTCTTTCCGGTCGTCACCATGTTATACGAATAGCAGACATCGACTGATGTGTTGCGCTGGTCTACTCAAGTCGGATTCTTGCAAATGTTTGGATGTACAAGTGAAACGTGGTTTTACGTGAAACGTGGATTTACATGCGAGGCGGGTTGTCTAACACCAAAACTCAAAGGCATGTAGAATCATTGATTTATTATTACCAGACTCATTTTTTCAAATGATTTTCTTTGAATTTCTTCAAGTGTTTCAAGCATTAAAAGCACATCTCTTGTAAACGTTTGTTATTTGTTTTTTTTTGGTTAAGTTTGTTGAGCAGTTATGGTAAGTTAGACGAGTGAGACAACAACGCTAACGCTGAGACATTTCAAAACGATGACAGTGCACAGTAAATAAACTCAGGCTCAGTTGCACTGGAGAGTCTGACATACAACAATATGGTGCGCATGCCCAAACGGTAACCGAACTTGTTTCTGCTTTTTTTTGTTTTTGTTTCTTTACGTTTTTTGTAAGTTTATTAAGCCAAAGAAAAGATTGATATCCAGCTTTTTATAGTGATTGTTAATATTCTTTTTTATTAACAAAAAATAAAAAACAAAAATTTCCAAAACATAAACACGAGTTGATTGGCCGAAAAGGCATTGGAATGCAAATGAAAGTAATTATAAGTTGATTATAAGTGAAATTAAGTGCTTGAGTAAAAAGTAAAGAAGCAATCGAACGAAAAAAAAAAAAAAAAAAAAAACAGTGTTCACCGATTAGATATTGAAAATTGAAATATGAAAAATATGAGAAAATTGAAAATAAGAAATTAAATAAAATATATTAAGTAAATTGATTAAATTAATTAAATTAGAAAAGAATTAATAAATGGCTTTGAGTGCTGTCGTAGCTTCCGTTGGTGGTTTAATATTTAAAGCCAGTGCGGCCAATAAAGCAGCGGCTACGGCTGGTGTTGCGGTAGGTGCGTCCAAACTCGGTCTTGCCATAGCCGGTGCGGTTAAACTGGCCACCACTGTCATCGGTGTTGGCAAATTAACAATTTTGCCCTTTCTTGTAGCCGCCATTGCCTATTATAATTACGATCTATTCGATCCGGAAAATCGTCCGTTCAATGTACAAAAAGTCGATCGTTCCTATGATTTTATTATTATCGGTGGGGGCTCGGCAGGTAGCGTTCTAGCCTCTCGCCTCTCCGAGATACCGCAATGGAAAGTTCTTTTACTAGAAGCGGGTGGTCACGAAACCGAAATAACCGATGTCCCACTTCTCTCGTTATATTTGCACACCAGTAAATTGGACTGGAAATATAGGTAAGTGTGCTACTGTCTTGTATGTATGTATATCTTAAATTTCATATTCGCGTTTTAACTTTCTTCACAAATTATGCATATCTCTTTCGCTGTGTTAGTTTAGTTCATTTATTCATTCCAAGCCTCGTTTTTCATATTCATCATATTCATAGTTATGTTTTGCGAATGTTGTGTAATTTTTCTATATATATATGTTATACATATCTGGATATCTGCTGTGGAAACGAGTTTTTATCAGTAATACTTTTTCCTTAACTATCTGTTATTTGATAAAGATTCGCTGCTTTGGTGAAAATTGAAAGTATTTTTTAATATTTATGCCTTTCATTTCACATCAGCATCAAGCATTCAGTTATCTTAGGGCTTTACTAACGTTTCGTATGCTCAATCACTCGACTAACACTCACAAATTTTGATCAGCAAATTTGTCAAATTATTCTTGATGAGCGTGAAATTCAACGTCAACGACGATCACAGTGGAATTATAAAAAACTTGTGGGGGTGAGCTTTTCACTCACAACAGCCCTCTATACTTAAGTTGAAACTTTTACCAGGACCTTTTAGAAATTGAAAGGAAAAATAATTTCTTCGCTAACTAACACACATGTTTATACTTTTACACCCTCCACTAGTTGTGGTGCAGAGTATGTTAAGTTAGTGCGCTTGTATGTAACACGCAGAAGGGTTGAAGATAGACTTACCTTTTAGTATGCCGATCGATTCAGAATCGTAATCTAAATTGACCTAAGTCTGTCTGCCTGATGCTTTGTAGAGCAGAAAAGGCTAAGTTTTGATAATGTGCTGATGAAAATTGACCCGTAATAGTAATTGCATACAAAAATAAAATTTGTATTAGACAATGTGGTGCAGGGTATTTAAGGACCAGCCTTGGCCGCCTGCAATGTTCTTACGTATTGAATATCAATTTTTGGAGAGGATAGACTGCACTTAAGAAGTATTTGTACCATAAAAAAATACAGACTATGTTCAGTTCAGTACTTTGTAGGTCGGGTATGATCAATATGAAGTATATTTAATTCGACTATATGTTTGTCTATCTCTCCTGTCCTATGGATGTAATTGATACGAGTTCATAATCTTTGTCTATGAAATCAAAAATAATTTTATGTTTTCTTTTTTTTTAATGGAAGCCTTTTGCTTGACAGATCGTAAACATTCCGAAATTTCGTATTATACGTAACTCCTTGATAGGTAGGAGGAAATAATGATCCTGAACGATTAAAGAATCATTGACATTATGAAAAACGAAATGGATTAAGAATAGTTAAGCGAGTAAATTAAAGCAGGACTCTGATATAAAGTAGACGGTCACAGGAATATAATTGATTCGATCAATTTCTTATATTATATTATATATAATTTATGAGCTTACGAAGGGTTATGATTATTTTCGAGCTCCATATGTTTTTATCCCCCAATCAAATGGGCCTTTGATCGCAACTATTCAACTAACAAAGGAACGGATATACGGACAAGTGTAACTTTAGCCGTTCTAAGGCTTATATCAAATTTAAAATATAAGTATTTTTTGCTCCTGAGTTTATGCAAATATCAGATTATAAAGAGAATTTAATTTTTTTGATTTTATTTACTTAATACCTAATAAGTTTGTACTTCTTTTACATACAAAAAAAAAAAAAAAAAAAAAAAAAAAAAA
>CCAG010007192.1:0-30277 GCA_001077435.1 Glossina morsitans morsitans | reverse complement strand
AAAAAAAAAAAAAAAAAAAACAAAACATTTAGTCGCATATTAAAAAGTCTGTAATGCAAAGTTCAATGTTGCGCTCGTAACTGTTTAAAATGAAACCAAAAAAAAAAAAAATAAAAAAGTAATAAAAGGAAAAAACCAAAGATTAAGTGATAAAATTGTCAACAAACTGCTTTTAAATCAACATTTCTTGTTTAACCTCGGTTTTATTAAACGGACAATTGCTTTGTGTGCGATCTAAAACGCTATATTTACATATAATACATCCACGATTGATTAGTCATCGAGATTTCCCCTCAATTAAATAGAGAAAGACTTGATCATCAAGCAAAAGATATGATATTGTGTTGTCTTAAATACACCTCCTCCTGTATAACGATGACAATAATTACACAAGTCACTCGGTCAGTCAGTTACTATTAAAGAATTGCTTGATAAAATGCAGAAAGAAAAAGCAGGATTTTCCAACCCATTAATGTGTCAGTAGAAAGTGTTTTGAAATTTAGCGAAGCAATGATTGCTTGACTTTCATGACGAATCGTAAAATCGATATTTTTGAGAAAAGGACAAAAGGAAAAAAAAAAACAAGGAACACTCACACACAAAATAATCGAAAATTTTTTTTTTTTTTACTTTTTTATCGAAAGCCGTCACTTCTTAATTTCTGAAATGATTGCAAAAAGCAAATTGAAAAATAAATTTGATTCGTTTACGAACCTGCCTACGACAGCAAATGAGTTGAAAACTTTTTAAAAAAACATTAAAATATTCGCAATAAAATGATTGTTCTTTAAAAGGCTCAGTCTGTTAATAGATTTATAATCGTTCGAAGATTGTTTCGCGTGGTATGCGAAACGTACACGATAAGTTTGACTAGAAAGCGGTGCGTAGAGCTATTTACAGCAAGCGTCTGATTGATTTTATGGAAAGAAAATACAGTTTATGGCAATTTGGGGCAGTTTGTTGCTTTGCGACATGAACATGGTGTTCGAGTTACTTTGTTATTTGTTTCATTACTTGGCTTATAAAAGGCAGCCACTTACGGTATGCAAAGAAGCTTAATGAGAGAGAGAGAGAGAGAGAGAGTGCTAGCATATAGTTAGTACAAATTAAATATTATTAAATATTGTAATGAACAATGGAAAGTAGTTGAAGAAAAGTAGAAAACTTCGATTGCGTTGGTTGAATGGAAAAAAAGGAAGAGGACAATTAATCATGATGATCATTAATATTTTTAGAAGCAATCAAGAATAAGTTAAATAATTCGTTGTTACAGTGATAGAACGGTAAATTATATATATAGGGCCTCGGCATACGCTGCAAGGTATTAAAACTCGATTCATCAAAATTGATGATGAGGTTTTCTCCAAATCAACAACAAAAACCGATGCCAAGGATACATTGTCACTTACGGAACATCGGAGCATTGATGAGTTTCAATCGGTTAACCTATGGAGGCAGAATATAACTGAGTTGATATTCGAATCCTTGTGAGGCGAAGAAAAGACACTACTTGTGGACAGACTCAATTAGATCAATATCACATACATAGTGCTGGCCTAACCAATGCAATGAATCGACTTTTTGTTACGTAAGGGTCATTAAATTCGCATGACCATCTTTTGATGAATTCCAAGGTATGGGTGCTTTTATTTACAATTAAACGCGTTTGTAATTGGTTTGACAAACTCGGTCAACACGTCAAGCCCTCTCGTAGATCTGATTCGGAGAAAGCTTTGTAACAAAAAGCGTTACACACGTGACTGAACATGGCAAACATATCTTGATAGCGTAAAAAGGATTCCAGCGTTAGTTTGCTTAAAAAATTTCGGAACGCCAACGGGCACCTTTACAGGATTCGTTGAGGTGTCCTCGTTAGTTTTTCTCTTAGCGTCCAAAAACGCGTAAACATTTTTCATATTTGTTCTACACTTAATACGCATCGATTGGAAGTAGGACGAATAGCATTTTCTGTCCATTGCTCATTGGAATTAAGTTCCAGAGGGGAGAATCGCTAGCCTTAGATAGCCTTAGAAAGTTTGTTTTTGCGAATCCTTATCTACTTTAATTCCTTTTCAAGCCAGACTAAGCAACCACTGTAACACGAAAGGCGTGAACGCCGGCAATGCTTCTTTAAGCATAAAGCAAAAATTTGATAGGTCGATAACGAACGATTTTTTTGAGCAGATTTTATTTGTTAATTATTTTTTCACAGCGGCAAAATATGTTTTTGTTTTTGCGAAATCGGAAATATTAAGAGTGGATTTAATAAATCAGCAGAATTACAACATACTACAGCTGGTAATTCACTTTGGATATTGTATTGTAGCTTCAAAGAACAACCAACCACACCTTTACGACGAATAATGCGTTTATCTTGTTCGTCCTATTACTAAGAATATTACGAAGAACAATAAAAATATCCGATGAGGTACAAAAATAGTTCCGAAGAAGCAGAAATGTGCACGGATGCTACACAGCAATATCCATCGGCTAATCTTACCCATGCACTTGAAAATATCGGCGTTGCAATCAAGTCAAACCAAGCACAAAGTAATTGAGGCGTGTACTGTAATAGGTACATACCCGCGGTTTTTGTTTATTCGGTTAGGTGTGGACATTTCACATGAAGATCACAAAATTTATTGCTATAACTATCACGCTTCACACTTTGCAGGAATACTTTACGAAACTGGGATCTCATCCTTCTGGCATTTCAATAATTAATGAGAAATTGACGAGATATGTTTAGCTGTTTGATGGGTAATTAGCTATACCAGCAGTAGTTGAGGACGGGTTTTGATTTTTCTAGTATGAGATGAGAGTATTTCTTGACTGCTCTCCCGTATAAACAAGTCGCTATGTAAAAAACAGATTGAATTTTTTATATTTTACTGATCTAGATTTGATATATCAATTTATTGGATCACCATGGCTATTAAACCTTAAGATGAAATTTTTAATATTCCATGATCACGAAGTGATTTAAGATCTTCAATAGTCCACTTTACTCGACAATAATGTCTCAGTTTACCTTTTAAATGCTTCACCTTTAGGTAGGCACTTTATTGTTTCCCTGTTACAGAATTACACAAAGACTTTGTTCTTTTACGAAATTCTCTAAAATAATTTAAAATTTGTTTTTTCAATGATTAACTGAGAAGCGATTAACTTTCCTTTTTCATATTTCATTTTATGCTTTTATGTATGAATGAATAAATGTTCACCTAGAGAGGTGAAAGTTGAATTTGAAGATTCGCAGCGTGAAAAAGCTAAATCTTAAACAGGCGCAATATCGTAACGAAAGTTTCTTACTTAAGTCTTTTGTTAAAAAAAATATTTAAATGCAATACAACGATGAACGTGTTCTTTTTAATACAAAAAAAAAAAAGAAAAGAAGAAAACAAAACCCAAGCGTTTTTGTTTTCTTTCATATTACGATTTCAATTTGTTTTCTATTTTTCGCATCGATCAGCAGCGAGTATATTAATTTCATTAGCTCGTTCCCCAATACGTGTACGGGACCAAAGACCAGAAAATATCGTGTAGGTGTGTGTGTGGTATGTATGGAATCAAGCTAAAACAAGCGTTTATGCACATCTCACATAGCAATAGCTGTAAGGGTCAGCTTAAACTAGGTATGGTGTTCCGCATTTTAAAATCACTAAACGCCCAAGACGTCACCCTCTTATCCATCGCAATATGAAGAAAACCAAATGACGAACTTGTACATCTATTTACTATAGGGAAAATCGTCGACAGTTTTTGCTATCGTATCCGAATCCGAAATCTGCCTCTGATACTAGAATTGCTTTTCCTCTTGCCACACCCACAAATATATATATATATATATATATTAGATATTTAAGATGGTTTATATATTCTTGATAGGCATAAGATTCTCTCTGATCATCCATTAAAGAAAACCGTTGCAGGAGTAGCTTTAAGATGAACGTCTACGTGAAATTGAAAAGTGCTCAAGTTGATGCCTGTTGAGCAGACGAAGTACAGTTTTGAACGCTTATAACATCGGATGTAATCATTTATTGAACAATTCTCTATCTAACTACCGATGAGACTTGGGTGATTTAGAAAAAAAGAAACTCGAAAAAATAAAACCGTTTGATCCAAGCGAGATGGAATAAAGACTTGTTTCAACGCAACTACAATTTCCTTATTGCATAAAATAAATCTAAGGGGGACCTTGAAAAAGTACTTTAAAAGACTACCTGGTCGAATAAAAGAATTATTGTGTCTCTCATCTCTCTCTCTTATTACGAAGAAATATTATTTATTTTTTGCTATTGCACTACACTACACTACACTACACTGCTCAAGCTCTATATCGGTTGCACGCTTGTTCTGCACTATTTTCTAAAAGGAATGCACAATAATTTGTAGTTAGCTGAGAGATTGACTTAAAAATTCGCGCACTACAGTGAAAACTCTTTTCCCGTTTATTTCATTTGCTCTTACCCTCACACATTAAAGCCGCTATGACTACCGCACTATCAGTGGAGAACCTTACTGGGTATGCGAACCGTATCGTGTCTTTAAACTGGCCATGCAGCAAGTATGCTTTGTCTTTTTTGCAATTACTGCGTTACGTAATGCACAAATAAAAATTGTTTTTGTAGTAAAAAATTCAACTTCAGGTTTTTGGCTTTCTTTAGTAATGTATAAAGACGTTTAACGACTTGGAAGAAGACAGTTAAGTAGCAATAACTGTAGTCTTTGTAAACAATAAACAGCTGATAGCAATACTAAAGGAAAAAACAAGTCATCCTCATTGTTGGTTAGTTAATGATGTGAATAAAAGTGTAAAACCAGTAGGAAATTTACATTCGGTCGTGACCGAATCTTTTATACCCATCAACGTTATCCCAACAAGGCCAAAAAAAAGTGAGAGAACTAAATTTTCATGTTCTATAATATCCCGCGCGAATGATTTTTTCTATTTTCAAACTAAACACTTTTGCCGCACAGGCATGTAGGCGTTGTAGGCGTGTCCTTGGAAAAATTTACGTCAATTCCAAATTGTTTTGCAACTTTGTAAACAATATCTTCATTTCTGTGAACGGAGGAATGTTTACGAACAGATACTACACAGTTGCGCAAGTTGATAGATGGACGGACAAACAGCCGGACATGTTTAGGTGCATCTCAAATGAATGAAAGTGCCCAAGAATTTATATACTTTATGGGGTTTTTGGAGCTTTGTTCTGCGCCTTATAAAAATATCTAAAGAAAATTAAATGTCGATACACTATAAAATATTGTGCAGGCGTGGTCAACTTTTCCCATTTTTGTACACATGCTACAGCAACGCCCATAGAATATGCATTCAAATTTTTGTAGATTTATTTGCTATAGTTTATGAGTAATGAGTAAAAACCCAATTTTTCATTCCTTTTGAAAAACAAAGGTGTTCTCATCCTACGTGATGCTGTGTGTGTGTCCTTCGATCGACTTGGCCCATTTTCATTATCAACCTGCGTGCAACAGCTTCCAATGTTTCTGCTAAATGTGAAGTCGATAGTTTTATTTTTGCGGCCAGGAGAATGTTTATAATAGACATTATACAGACGGACAGACGGTCAGGCGGACAGATAGACTTGGTTAAAACGATTTACGATTTGATACTGATCAGGAATATATATACTTTGTAGGGTTTTTGATGCTTCCTTGTGGGCGTTGCAAACGTTTTGACAACACGAATATATCCTTCGTGATGGGTATAAAAAGTGAATATATTTTACGAAATCGTACTGAGTATAAAAAATTTCAAAGTAAAAATTGTAAAACAAATACTTAATGGAAGCAAACGCAGCAATTTACATCATTTATATATATTTTTGAAGAGTAACGTCATTTAAGTGAAATGAAAATGTCACTCGTTTACAAACATTTAATTTAATGACGGCTTTGTGTGGTGCCAGTAAAGTCAATGTTTTAAAGAAGTTTCTCTGCTTAGATTGACATTAAAAAGTAATGAGAGCATTGTTCGCTTGCTTGCAGCGTTTATTAATTGTGTCAAATCGTATGTCCGATTATTTCACAGTTTAATCGTTGCAAGAGCATTTTTTTCTTTATGACACATATTGTAATGTTTGACAGTCAGTTATGATTCTATCACTTTACATAGGCAGGCAAATAAAATTACGACACGATTGACATTTGTTTTATTAGTAAGCGTACCGATGGTAATCATCGCATTTAATATATAATACGCATGCTGCTACTCATAGTAAGCAACGCAGCTATCCTTTTTAGTTTTTGGTTTTTTTATACCCATCACCGAAGTATGAGGAATGTATGCATTTTGTAAGAACGTTTGCAACGCCCAGAGGGATGTATCGGACACAATACAAAGTATATATATTCTTGAACAAATCCTAAATCAATTTATACATATCTGTCTGTCCGTCTGTGCAATGTATGTGGTAAACATTTTGCTGGTCGCAAAGGTGATGCTATCGACTTCAAATTTGCCAGAAATATTGGAAGTTGTTGCACGCAAGTTGATAATGAAAATTGGCTAAATCGGTCCAAGGGCACGCCCACAGCATTACAGAAATTGAGCATATTACTATTTTTTAAAAGAAATAAAACTTTGGATTCCTGCTCGTTACTCGTAAACTATAGCAAATAAATGTGCAAAAATTTGAACTCATATTCTATGGACGGTAGCATCTGTACGCAAAAATGGAAAAAATTGATCACGCCTACCCAGTATTATAGTGTATCAAAATTTAATTATTTTTTCAATACCTTTATAACGCGCAGAAACAAGCTTCAAAGCCCCCATAAAGTATATAAATTATTGCCCACCTTCAAATCTTGACGTGTCCGCCTATTTCTCTGTCCATCTGTCTGTTTGGGCTACTTTGTAGTATCTGTGGTAAACATTCTTCCGTAAGCGAAAATGAAGTTATCGTCAACAAGTTTGCAAAAGAATTTGGAATTGATCTAAACTTTTCAAAGGACACGCCTACAACGACCACTTTCTTCAACAACAAACACTTTTATAATGAAAATAGAAGAAACCAGCTGCACCCGCTCCATATTATAGAGCATGAGAGTTTTGTCCTCTTACGTAAACGTTTATGTGTATAAAAGATTCGGTCCCGACAGAATTGCATTTTCTTTCTTGTGTTCTTTTTGCTACGCTTGCAATTAGGGACTTTCTGCCCAAAATGCAAAATGAATGAAGAAAATATTCTGTTTGTGTTAAGAAATTTGTCGCCCAGAGTTTACCAAATTCGTGCCGCGGAGCATGATTGTCGTCTATTCTGGGCATTCATATAGAGTGGGCGATGATCTATACGGATTTTGATTTGTATTCCTCTCTTTTTTCTAAGAACACGTAACCACTACAGCTACGTACCTTATAAACTCTTTATATCTTTCCATTTATTTTGGTTGTATTTACTCATCTTTGAATGTATTTCCAACTAGTGTACGCTCTTTTAATCTTAGCTGTCTACATATATATACAATTCAATCTCGTACTTCCCATCCTGCCGGTTTACTTAGTACTTAATTAAAGCTTACTAACTTCCTACACAAAGGGTTATGACTTCAATGTCGTCCCTTTACCACAGGGCAAACTATGCTAACTTACGGTTCTTCATTTGGTAGTTCGTGATAGAAATCAGAGCGATGTCTGTTCACTCCGCTCTCTGCATTCTCTTTACAGATTCTTCTGTGCCCCTGAGGGAAAGATGAGCGTTGCTAGTCGTTTGTGTGATTCGAGATTGGCTAATATGACCTCAGATGGGATGCCTGCTCCCGTCGTCACTTATACTGCAATATATTCTAAGCGCAAATTGAAAAGTTTCTAAAACACTATTATAGCTAAGCATGGAATGCAAATAAGAAACACTTCCGGTCCTCAAAGTATTTTTTGGTTGACTTAAAACGGGCGAGTTAATTGGTCACCTTTGCTGGGGTTGTTCTCGATTCCTATTAGAATCGCAATTTGTTCAAAATGGACAGATGTTAATGTTGAAGCTTTAACAAGACGCCTGTAAAGTACTGTAGTGTGCTTATGCAGATTGCAATAAACTCAGCAAACTTGCCATCTTCTATATATTGCACCATGTTTATGACTTTGGTTTTGCCATTTTTTTAAACATTATTCACCATCAGCTTTGGCCTGAAAGATGCTACGGTGACAAGAGTCACCGTCGAAAATATCAATTTATGGGTGATTTGCTAATTTTAAGCAAAGTCGATGATGTTGAACGCGTGAGGTTACCCGAATGCGGCGGCCGTTCTAGTAAACAAAACAACAAGGGCACAGTATCGCCGTCGTATCACAGGCCGAAAGGTGAAATTGCGTAAAATAGGTCAGAAGGTAGTACATTTACTATTTTCTATGAATATATATACATGGGAAAACTCTGTTCGAAGTGGATGCCCCTTTTGCTCACTTTCGACAACAACGTGCGACATAAATCGACGAAAATCGCCCAAAGCTACCAAACAGTTAATTTCATTAAAAGGATTCCAACTTATAAGCTAAGGGCTGGAATGTCGTAAATTTTTGATACATATCGTGTGCAGGCTGGTACTGGCCAGAAATGATTTAGGTCGGTGACAGTAATGCCACATATGTGCCAGTTCGCAGTGATATTATATTACGCCCTTCATGCAACTTTTGGCGTAATTTTAGCACGGAACTACTTCGGGAAAGGCTTGGCTTTGGAAGCAAACAAATAGACTGAAAATTCAACATCTCAACAATCATCAGATAGCAGCTTTTGAGCAGGTCAACATGCGGCCAAATGAAATGATAACGGCCTGGACACTTAATATATACATATATAAACTTTCAAAGAGCTGCCCTCGGAGCATTGTTTAGAGTTGTGTTAGGAGATCTATTATATTGTTTTGCTTTATTAAGGAATTCAATTATCGTTTAGAATGTTTGATGAGTGAAGCAAGAAAAAATAACGTATTAAAATAAACTATTGTCCCTTTTTGGGTAATTTTGGCGCAGTGTCCTTGCATATAGTTTGCGCAATGAATTCAACTAACGTGCGAGTAGGACGTCCCGCCATGCCTTCTCGTAAGTATTCAAAGCGTTTACCAGTCGTGTACATAACGTTCGTTGCGTCGATATGCATCCATTGGCCGCAGGGCACAAATTCCCGCAAGAAAGCCGCAGCCTTACAGGGTCGACCGCCGGAACCTATTCCATAATTTTGCACATCGGCCGACATATCAGTTGTAACCTGTTCCGTATAATAGTTCCACAAAGGCAGACGCCAAACTCTGTCGCCTGTGTGCATGCTAGCGTGATTAATCTGCTGCCAGAGAATTTCAGAATTGGTAAATACACCGCAAGCGGCCTCTCCTAAAAGGTCGCGCATATACCATGACGGGGTGCCGACGTCAACAATGAGCTTCGGGCAAAAATTTTGAGCGTATAAAAGAGTATCGGCTAGTACTAGAACGTCTTCATGATTTGTGCCCTGAATTTTGATATGTTTGCCGTTCATGCATTTTACAGTATCGCCAGATCGGAACGAATTGCAACCGATGACATTTTCGCATAGTGGTATGAGACCTCTCATGTTAACCGGCAAACGTAAACCCGCTATAGCTCTACATGTTGCCACAACCACTGCTGCGCCGGTCATGTCACCGCGCATCCACTGTAATTTTTCTAAAGGTTTGAGGCAAAGGCCACCGCAATCGTATGTTATACCTTGACCAATCAATACTATTGGTCTCTCATCAGCCGATGTACCGTAATAGCTGAGTTCCAGAAAAATTGGTGGTTCACATGAAGCTTTGCCTACCGATAGAAAGGCATTCATGACTTGACTCTCAGCCCAGCCTTCAACTTTGACCTCTACATTCACACCTGACTTGCACAACACCTCAACTACATGCTGAGCAAACGCTGTAGGAGTTAAAATATTTGAAGGCATTTCTTGCAGCTGTCTTGTAAGATTTTGTGCAGCCGCTTTCTGAAGACCAATACGCCAACCTTCTATATCACATACCTCGTCCTTAACAGTATATAAATCGATTACCGGTACTGTAATGCGATTTTTTTTAGCTCGCAACTCCTGATAGGCCCAAATACCTAAGGCAGCTCCTTCGGCGGCGGACTCAGTGTGACCGCAGTGTTCCACGTCAATTCGAACTGAATCTATTAATGCCAAATCCATACAGGCTTTGGCTACCGATCGTCTTATAACTTCTTTTTGCTCGTCAATAACTTCATATGGATTATAACCTAAACATTCCCTGCCCAAACCCACAATAGCTACAGCCGTGTAGTATGGTATTTTTTCCGATTCCGGGCAAAAGAATATTCTGGCTTGGCCCGTTTTAGGCATCGGCCCCGACATCCTCAATACGTTAATAAGACGTCCGCCAGTCTTTTGAACATTATATTTCCAGGCAGTTGGGGTCAAAATTCCTGGATCGCTTTTATCACCCTCATCGGCATATACACCTAATACTAGGCCACGTAAAGGGGGATCCGCACAAAGTTCCGTATTCTGTAGTTGCAGCATCTGATTAAGGGCCGCTGATGCGTATTTTCGCATTTGTATCGCACGTTTAACGATATCCCGGGACGTATTTAAGCGCACCAGTCTTAACATGACGTAATGATACTTTACAATAATATATAATTAATTCGTGTAAAGAGCGCTTTTCCAATATCAAAGATATACATATATATATGTATATATATATATTATATGTGTATTAAACAAATAAAAATATGCGTGTTCCTCTTATCGAACAAAGTTTCACTTTTGAAGCTTTGAAAAGAATGAAAATTTTCATAGAAAATAAAGTTTGATTTATATTGAAATAAAAACTCAAACGTACATGATTTTTAAGAGGAAACAACAATTCGACCGAGTACAAATGACTATGTAAACGGAAGCAAGTCAAATCATTTGTATTTCGTTTCTTAAAGTAAAAGAAGTAAGAAAATTAAATTCGTCCGGAACTTGAACCTTTCAATCGTTATCCTAAAGAAGACAAAAGGAGTAAAAGAACAAAATATGGATTGGGTGCAGTTGATTTCTCCCATTTTCAAAAGCATAATACTCCCATAAAAGTATTTCAATAGAAAGTTTTTGTCGTATAGGAACAGGTGCTAACACAATGATCACGTGTGCATCGTGCCTTATGCGCATCTGACACAATACTTGTTTTTTTATATGATTTTTATTCCAGCAATCCAATGCAAGCTGTATGCTCAACTATATTTAAACAAGTGAAATAAGACAAGTAAGAAAATTAAATTCGGTTAGAACCGAATCTTTTATACCCGTCACCGTTATTCTAAAAAAGCAAAAGACGCAAAAGAACAACATTTTCACGCTCTATAATATGGAGCGGGTGTAGCTGATTTCTTCTATTTTCAACATAAAAATTGTTGTTGCAGAGACATGCAGGCGTTGTGGGCGTGTCCTTTGACAAGTTCAGATCAATTCCAAATTCTTTTGCAAATTTGTAGGCGTTATCTTCATTTTCGCCAATCTTTACCACAAATACTACAAAGTTGCGCAAACAAACAGACGGACAGACGAACATGCGGGCATGTTTAGGTACAGCCGAGATTTGAAACTGGCCAAGAATGTAAGTTTGTACATTTATTCACTATAGTTTATGAGTAATGAGCGAAAAATAGAGGTATTCTCAGTTTAAGTGATTCTGCGACCGTGTCCTTCCACCGATTTGGCCCATTTTCATTATCAACCTGTGTGTAACAGCTTCCAATGTTTCTGCTAAATTTGAAGTCGATAGGTTCGTTTGTGCGGCCAAGAGAATGTTTACCACAGATATTGTCCAGACGGACAGACAGACATGCTTAAATTGATTTAGGATTTGATGCTGCTCTGATGCCTTCTTCTAGTTGTCGGAAACGTTTTGACACAATGAATGAATATATCCTTCATCCTTCGCTGATGGGTATAAAAATGTTGAATCTATTGTATTAACCCGTTAGTTATTCTTGTAGAGAATGTAAAAATACAACGTAAATTCTTGGTCGGGTGAGTGAGAATTTCTTTCGATATCACGGGATATCGCATTGCAATCCGCGATGCTCGTTCTACAGAAAATTAAGGGCGTGTTAAAGACATTTACATCGAATTAATACGTTTTCAATGTCGCGCTTTCGCTGTCTTTCGTTATTGCTGAAATGCACAGTTAATCGTTTTTTGCTTTATAGAAGCTGGCGCTACACCCGCGCAACAAGTCACCGCGTATACAAAGCCTTCCGATCTTGAACTGAATTGAACTTGAATTCCCAGCACTTGAATGAAAAGTATGAGTACTTCTCCGTCTATTGGAAGCGCGCTAATAATACATTTCAGTTAGCCGGTTCACCGGTTCCCTTTCTCGATGACAAGTATCAATCAGTTAGATGAGATTTTTTTTCTGTTTGTCAGTCCTTCTCTGTTTCTTGTTAAATATTTCGTATAAATATTTCGTATGTTCATCAACTTTTTCCAGGATTCAATCTCATTTTTTTTCCTTGGTATTACTTAACCATTGAATCGTTTTAACTTCTTTTCTTCGACCTTTCAAAGATTCAGATTGTTTGTCCCGAAAGAAAAGAAGCAATTTTTTGACAAAATCTATTTCAATTATTTGTTGTAATCAAAACAATTTTGCAATCAATCCGTTTATATATATAATTTTCTCACAGTTGCAAAGGCACGCAAAAACACGTTTTAAAAAGTGCCGTAAACAAATGCTTGCAGCTTACTTATGTGATTTCCTGACTTAATGAACTAAACTAAACGAACGATCTGGCCTGGCCTGGCCTGGCCTGTAAAGCATAATTTGTGCTTATTTAAGCCAATAATATGCTAAAAGACGTCAAGTCAATATAAATGAAATGATTTCGATTTGAATTTCGATTTCAATTTCGATATCTGTTACTACGTCTTCTTCGTCTCAATATTGATGGAAAGTTAATTTCGTATCTTTGAATAGCTTTCGATGTACTATTCATTTCTGCTTGCTAGACTCAGCAGAATTTTTCTTCTTAAAATTTGTGCTTTTGATATCAATTGACCCAATTTTCAATTTTAACTTCAGCTACCGATTTAGTTTGATTCGTTCACGTCTATCTATACATACAAAAATATAATGTACATTCGACGTTATCAATTGAATCGAGTGAGGCAACCGTAAGAGGCGAAAGAAAAGAGAAAGTATTTTTCGCTTCAAGTCGAACGTTGGATCCCCGTTATCTTTGGTAGATTAATTAAAATCACGATTCCTGACAATGGACTCAAATATATGTTCAGTAGTACGCAAACAATGTTTGAAGAATGTCTGGATTGGCATCTTTTTTTTCTAAAAACCTGATCGGCTGAATTGAATCATGACTATCAGACGAATACTTGACAATATTGATTAGACGGAGAAGGAGGATGAATGACAAACTACAGATTAGGCGAAGAAAAACGAACATCAACGTCAAATGGTTGAGTAGACCGACCGGTCGAGGATTGAAATTAAATCTCTTACGTTTCTTTGATATATAATTTTAGTAAAAACATTGAACATGAATCATGATCGGGTAGTCGTCCTGCTATTATACAATAGCTGGTTCAATAAGCATAAAAGCGATTGGACAAACAAATAAATTGGCGCGAAGATAGTTACGAGGATCGGTAACTGGGAAAAAGGAATGTGTTGGTCGCCGTGACCGAGTAGGACGGGATGGGTGAATAGGAGCATAAAGACATTGTCATCTAAATGGACGAATATATAAATAGAGAGAGATATGCGCGAATTTATACATATATATATATATATATATATATGTTAATTATATTCTATCACATACTCTGTTATATCGCATCGTAGTATTGACTCTGAGTAAGATTTGCGAAGCAAGCGTTGGTATCTTTTACAAAGATTACGTTAAAGTCAGCATACCTTCGGCTTGAATGTATGCGTATATGCAGAAATACCACAAGGAAAACCTGTTCCTTTTCTAGACGTTGCATAGCCGAAGCGTACTTTACTATAGGTAACGTACTTACTATGTTCATAGTTGAATTGCACTCAATTTGTGTTTAGGCGCCAAAAATTTAATGCGAGTTTTTGAGTAAGAAAATATTTCATAAGAATGAGTGAGTGTTTTGTTTTTGAAACGTGCGCACCGGCTAGACTTCTCTTTGTTGCTTCAAAGTAGTGTTGCATCTCTTCAATGAAATGTTGATATAACACATAACGGATTGCTTTTTCGATTAAATGAAATGAACGGGTACTTTCCTAATAAGCCGATAAAACAAACTTTTTTTCAACATGATACATGAAATTTTTACTTAAGCAAATCCAAACGCAAAACGTAGAGTGATGTTTGAAAATTGTATCGTATCACGTAGCATAACAATAATTTAGTATAAATCTTTTAACCGGATACTTGAGACAGAAAAAAAGCCGGTTGAAATTACGATTAAAAGCAATTAAGAAAGACAAAAGAATTGAAGAATTGAAGAATTGAATGCGTTTTCTTTTAATAACGATGGACGGATCAACTCTTTGGTTGATTGGTTAGTTGGTTTTAAACAGCAATTGTTCTTTGGAAACACGTTTACATGTTTGTGTGGCATTTCCAGTCATTTTATGCATACCCGTTGAGTATGTGTTCAATTCTCGTAAACTGCTTTTGAGGTTATATCCTGGCAGAGCTTCAACGTTTTGACGTGCCGTTAAAAGCTGCAATAACCGATTCCACTTAAATGAATTGCGGTTGACGGATGTTTACGGCCACCGAAGCTTGTTATGAAGAATTAATCGTTTTGTGAACAAATTCAAATCGTCATAAACACTGTGAGTAAAAAAAATAGCGAGAGTAAGATTTCTTCGATAATGCGCTATGTCCGTGAAGCTTTTCTTCAGAATTATTGGTAACGCGAAAATGCAACTCTACACAATGCATTAGCTATTCGAGACCATTTCCATCAGAGATTCATTTCGTATCATCTTGCAAACATTCTATTGGCCTGACTTGGCTTCTTCGGACTTGCGGCCAAGGTAATGCCGAAAACAATTAACCGAAGAAATGTCACATATATCGCTAAGTGATATATAGCGGGACAATTAAAGCATGAATTGTCCGAATTTTCCGCTCATGTCGCATGCTTAAGAACTGAAAGTTAGTCGAACCTTGATCGAGTTTGTTGCGTATTTTGCACTCTGCGACTTGACGTTTTTTATTCAAATTATTCTGAGATTGAGTCGCTAGCACTAAATTGTAATTTTTAGCATAGCACAGGTTATATTTACAAATTCTTAGGACATTTGTTTACAAATTATTTACAGGTACCTTATAGTGTCAATGATTCTTGCGGTCTTGTCCGTCTGAATTTTGCGATTCAACTCTCTTGACTCGACTGAGTTAACCTTTTACGAGTAGGTTGTCAGTATCTAACCTTATTGCGACATTTTTGTGTTAATCCTGTTCTCCGCAAAATGTTCGACAATCGCCAACTGTATGGGGCAACTAATCATGGGTCGTCATGGATGTGTATTTGATTTGAAAGTCGACTCGTTTTCATGCAAACTCAAATCATTAAATTTGTAGTTTTCCTAACAATACGTATTGGTGTTGTGTGCGTGTCGATACCAAATCAGATAGAAGACGATTTTCATAGCAAGATAAATTTACCTTGCATTTCTAAGCGCTTGACTCTCACTGCGATTAAATTTCGGGTAGAGGAAGACCTATGTAAGGTTAACACTTTGGCCTAATAAATGTATTTCAACTAATTGGATAGGAAGGGGCCATATGGTTGCTCAAGAAAAGCAAAAAAAAAAAAAAAAAAATGGACATAAAAGAGTTTTTGATATAAAGTAAGCTTCCCTATGACAATGAGGTATAACTTTATGACGAAAATATGTTGTGAAGCCCCACTCAATTGTAAAGCGAAATATTGTAATAATTTCCGAGTTGGCCGACTATGCCGCTTAATTTATTTCTTCCTTATAGAAAGGCTTGTTATAATATTGCGTATTGCTGTTGTCGTAACTTGCTATGTAAGGGTAGACAATGTCTTGCATGACAGCAATATCGCACATAGGGTTAAATTTTTCCTATTTTTTGAGCAATACCCATATGCACGCTGTTGTCCTTAGCAGTCAGATAGCACTACTATTTTTGACTTATTTAAACTGATTCTGGCCGAATGAATGAATAGGTTTTCCATAGACTTTATTTGTTACAGTTTCCTAAACTCATTAAACAACATTCCCCGCGAAGGCTTCGAACACATATTGAATGTCCTTAGTTGATGTTGTGAAATAAACGGAAATTAAATATGGAAAAGAAGAAAGAGACGATCAGAAAACATCATCCGATACTTAGGGAAAGATTACAGGTCAATAATTAATTGAGGAATGTTCTCTATCGCTATTGACTCATTTATTGCTTTTCACATTTGCCTTGATAAGATCGTACTCATAGGTATTAATGATTCGTTCCAAAGCTTTTGCTTTTCTCATTTGGAGATCTAAGCGAAACCCAAGCGATACCATGAGTGTAACTTTCAACGAATGCATTGCAAAATGTGTTACTATAAAGCAATATCAGAAATTATAGCGAAATAGGCAACAATAATATGTTATGTTATGTTATGTTGTGTTGTAAAGTTAAATTTATGCTTCAGTAACATCTGTGATCCCAATAATGCACGTATTTTACCCAATACACATACAATGAGCGATTCCAACCTCACATACATAAATGGATAGCGATGTACGTGTAACTGAGTGCGAATGTGAGCAGTAAGTGGACTTGAGTTAGATGTTTCGTGAATATTGTGTTTGCCTTTAATCATAAAGCGGTGGTAAGCAATCCAATGAATAGTTGGAGTTGGAGCCGGAGCCGGAGTCGGATGGCAAGGTCGATAAGATAAGCGATTTGCCAACATGTAAGAATTTTTCTATAGACACGAACTTACTTATTTTATGATTTTTTTCGCAATAGCTATTTTATCTCTGTTATACTGTTATACTGTAGCATATCGCCTTTATTAATTATAAGTAAAGAGATTGATTCCTGTTTGCCAAGATTTGGTGATAGCTTAGCTTGGCCAGACCAACCAATCTGTCCATATATCTCATAAACAAGCAACAAAGCTGTTAGGCACCTTAAGAGGAATCCCGCTAACTTTATGCCAACTCTCAGTTACAAGAGAGGGAAGGGTAACGTGTCTACAAAGTAGCTTTTTTATGTAGTACATCTGTCGTATTTCGCTTTTCCATTGCAGTTGTTTGCACTTGCCCAGTTCTAACTGCAGAGGAGGCAGCCAGGCATATACTGGAAATCGATGCTCTTCATATACATGCATATAAACTTAGAAGAGTATGTGAATAGTTTTTGTGCATTACAAACGATATAACAAAAATGATTATATAGTGTGTGTGATTCTTTGTTATCGCAAGAAAAATTTTCTTTTGAAACTCCTATGCGATCGCATTTTTCTTTCAAAACATGTTTTAATAGTTTTCCATGAAAACTGTAAATATATCCAGCAACAAGTTTAAATCATTTAGGTTAAAGCTATCGCAAAAAATGTCTGTGGTTAAAAGACGGAGCAAAGTGTTTGGTTTTTCCCACATGTCTAGAAAAAGTTGCAAAACTGTTCGTGATGCTGCTATAAATGGTAATGAAATGTATGCCAAGAGGAAGATTCGAAGGTTAAATGAATGTATCTACACAGTGTTTACAAAACATATATACATGTAAACGCATTCATATGCATTTAGAAAGGAACATTAACCTGAATTACTTAATATGGGCAAGACTTCATTTACAGGACAATTATAATGGGCTCACTCAGAAGTTCGCTCTTCACACACCTATATATATTTTAATAGGCAATGTAATTAATTCTAAATCTCCCAATAAGTTTTAGATAGACATTAGCAAGAAAGCTTAATAGCATAGGAAAAGTTATAGCTTTCGTTACTATATCCAAGCATTTTTTATTAGAATTTTCCCGTATGTAGCTATAATTTGGCACCAGATTTTTTAAGTAAATACTAGAAAAAGTCTCGGAAGTAACAGGAACAAGACAAGAAAAAAAAACTTTGATAAATGCGTACGACTTTCTATCCTAACAGCTGTTGACAAATGATCAGTGCAGTCAGCGAGTATTGCAACCTCTTTCTATGGATTATCTTTATTTCTACGTCTTTCCACCTTTATTTCGCTTATTCTCATCTGTCTGACCAGCAATGGTTTTCATTTGAAAATTTCAAAGGATATCCCTGCCCGTAAGCGAAAGTGTCAGTGATGCACTTTGCCTTATTTTGCATATATGAAGCTTTGACTGATACAATCACAGCGCAGTATACTAGGCTTTCCGATTTTATAAGGAAATCAGGAAGTGCTTAAAGCATTCGTTAAACTAGATTAAATTGGATTTAAATTTCTCTTTGATTCTACTTTATTTTAGGACACAGCCTCAACAAAGTGCTTGTCAAGCTATGAAAGATAAGCGTTGCCGTTGGACTAGAGGTAAAGTGTTGGGCGGTAGTTCTGTATTAAATACTATGCTTTATATAAGGGGTAATCGTCGTGATTTTGATCAGTGGGCCTCCTTCGGTAATCCTGGCTGGAGTTATGAAGACGTTTTACCCTATTTTCGTAAATCTGAGGATCAACGAAATCCCTATTTGGCACGTAGCAAGAGATATCATGGCACAGGTAGGCAATTGTTGAAATAGAGAAAGTGATCTTCTATATAGTCTTAGTTTTTACAGGTGGTCTTTGGACGGTGCAAGATGCCCCCTATAATACGCCTTTAGGCCCAGCATTCTTGCAAGCAGGTGAAGAGATGGGCTACGATATAGTCGATGTTAATGGAGAACAACAAACTGGTTTCGCTTTCTATCAATTCAATATGCGTCGGGGCTCGCGCTGCTCGACAGCCAAATCATTCTTAAGACCGGCGCGTTTACGTAAAAATTTACATGTTGCTTTGTTTGCTCATGTTACGAAAGTTCTAACTCACCCTCAAACGAAACGAGCGATTGGTGTACAATTTATTCGCGATGGTGTACTGCAGACAGTTTACGCTACACGGGAGGTTATATTATCAGCGGGCGCCTTAGCCTCACCGCATTTATTAATGTTATCAGGTATAGGTCCAGCTGAAGAATTGCAAAGAGTGGGCATACCGCTGGTGTATAACGCGCCTGGAGTCGGACAAAACCTGCAGGATCATATCGCCGTTGGCGGCTTGGCTTTCCTCATTGATTATCCCATATCGATAGTTATGAAACGGTTAGTTAATATTAATACCGCTTTAAGATATGCTGTCACTGAGGATGGACCTTTGACTTCAAGTGTAGGTCTTGAAGCTGTAGCTTTTATTAACACAAAATACGCAAATTCAAGCGATGACTGGCCTGACATAAACTTTATGTTAACCTCTGCTTCAGTTATGTCCGATGGAGGTTCCCAGGTAAGGATCGCTCACGGCTTAACGGATGAATTCTATAATGAAGTCTACAGCGAAATAAATAATCGCGATGTTTTCGGTGTATTTCCCATGATGCTGCGACCGAAAAGTCGAGGATTTATCAAATTGGCTTCGAAGAATCCTTTACGGTATCCATTATTGTATCATAACTACCTCACACATCCGGATGATGTTAATGTTCTGAGAGAAGGTGTTAAGGCTGCTATAGCTGTCGGTGAAACTCAAGCAATGAAAAGATTTGGAGCTCGTTTCTGGTCTAAGAAATTGCCGAATTGTCGACACTTACCACACTTTACCGACGACTATTGGGATTGTGCGATACGTCAATATACTATGACCATTTATCATATGTCGGGCACCGTAAAAATGGGCCCACCTAGCGATCCATGGGCGGTTGTTGATTCTCAACTTAGAGTTTATGGTGTACCTGGCTTAAGAGTGATAGATGCCAGTATTATGCCCACTATAACCAATGGCAACATCCATGCTCCGGTAGTTATGATAGCCGAAAAAGGGGCGGACATGGTTAAAGAATTATGGTTGGATGCGGCACAGTATCGTGCCAAACGAAGTGGTGGCGATGAAAGCGAGGCCTGTAATATCACCGAAGCATCTACCATAACAACGGAACGAGACTCTTATACAAAAGGAATTTCATAGCCCCTTAAAGCGTCGATTCAAAGCTAGCTTAGATGCTTAAATAATTTTAATTAGTTAATTAGTTTTTTTTTAAATTTTTTAATTTTTATTTATTTTTCATGCTTTCTTTATCAGCGTTGTCTTTTATTCGTTCGATGATTTAGTTTCAATTTTTGTTATTGTTTTTTTAATTTCATCGTTTGTAAATACTATGCGTGCAGGGATTTTTTATTATTTAAATATTTCATTAATCAAGAGTAAGTGTTTTTTCATTGAGTCATACAATAAATATTGTGTTTTAAGCTGTAGAACTAAGATTTAGTTTGAAAACTAATAAAGAGACGAAAATATATGAGATGATGGGACAGTTGATCTTTTTCTAACCAAATTTGCTTTTACTTGACGAAGTGCTCTTTGGGATAACATTCGCTTTTTTGCATTGTCAACACGTTTGCAACATCAAAAGGCAAGCTTCAGATGTAGATAGTACATGTTCATCAGTATTGAGTTTATAATTAAAGTATGCATGTGCATGTTCGCCCATTTGCCCGTTTAACCGTCTGCGTAATCTCTGCATTGAAAAGCTTTTTGCGTGGTACTCCTACAATAAAAGTAAAAATTTCCACATTTATTCAATGGGTGGTACCGCAGGGCGGGTATAATAATGCAAAAAATCGACCATGGCCACGCAATATTGTAGAGTGATTACCCAAATGTTTTTTTTACTTCTTTTATGATAAAGACGGTGGATGTATATATACTTTTTAGATGTACCAAGTAATTTGACAAAATGAAACCTGACCAGTTGAAGTGTTGCCTAAAGGTCGCGACTAATTTAACTTAGTAAATGCGTTAAGAGAACATGGTACAGCGTTTCATGGAAACCCCCTTTATAAGAAAGTCAATATTAATGTTGATGTATTTTATTTTTATTAATGATTATTAATATTAATGAGTTCCTATCACATTTTATAGAATATCAGAAATAATTAATAAAAGCATTCGCTGATAACTGGAATGGTGAATAATCCATTCATAAAGAACGCATTATATAAGAGTTGCTTGATATACTGTCATTAGCGAGAGTGAAATTGTTGAACACTACGATATCGCATTTGAATTATGGTCTCTCGAAACTATAATAAATAATTAGTTTTGTGTCTTTGATGTTCTGTGAAAATTAGGAAGGCGCGCGATTTAATCTATATGCAACTACTTTGGGAATTTATGAGAGTAAGATAAGAGTCTAAGGTGTTCCTATTCTATAAACGATACATTTAGTTCAACATTACATTCTACTAAGTAAACTTTTCAATCATATCATAGTGTGTGTGGGCTTGCTTATCTTATTGCGTTATTTATTTAACTTTGTTGCATACTCTTAGGCATAAGTCTTTAATTGCCTCTGCACAGTTCTAGTTCTGCCTGTTCTGTTATTTAACATTGCTTAAGAGGAGGTACGCAAGAATGATCTGACGCTTTATTTCGTGGTGGTTGTGTGATTGCAGCGCCCATTAAAAAAGTTTTTATTTTCAATAATAAACGCGAAAAAAGGGAATTTTGTTATTTGCCTAGTTTTAGGCATATATTACCTTATTTCATGTCAAAAATGTTGCAATGTGTTTGCAATACGCACTATACAATTGATTTGATGTCCGTGATTCCGTTCACACTTTTAATATATATTTCTTTTATTTGCAGTAATAAAAAGAAAGTTTGAATTTTTTGTATATACCCGTTGTAGGACGATTAAAAGGGAAGAAGACGAATATGAAGTATGCCGATTGTATGCAAGTTGTAAGCTTACTCAATGCATTTGTTGGGTTATTTGGTCTTTAATTCGTTTTTCATTTGTCTTCTTATACGAGTTCTACGGTTGCAAAGTCAAATGAAGTTTTGCTTTAAATCAGTGTAAAGGTTATAGCGCCATCGGCCGTTTCGTCTTCAGTAAGTAAATATTTGGAAATAGAAAATGCGTCCGTCTCGGATAATATTTCAGCCAGCATCGCAATGCAAAAACGCAAACGCAATATGTCGTCGACAGCCGCACTTCCAGCGCCACAAATGAAAGCACGTAGAGTGCTGAATATTGATTGTTTGACTTGGCAAATAGGCACTACATTAAATGGGAGTTGCAGCTGTAGTACAAATGTCGCAAGAAGAAGGGCGCGATTCTTCCCTATAGGTCGCCCTTAAATTAATAAATCTATGCTTCCTCAATAAATCTCCATCCACGACATTGAAAGCGACATTGCACTTGCCTTTCGTTGCAACTGTTGATTTCTTTCGGCTGAAAACATCGAAAGTATTTATATACAATAAATGCCCCATAATTAAATGCGGAAATGTAGAAGTAACGTAAGTTCGCTTTCACTTCATCATTTAAAACTGAAGTTCTTTCGGAAAACTCTGTTTCGTAATTGGCAAATCCGTTGTCGATGCAAGTGATGCTAGTCAAGCCCTTTATACCAGAGACCCGAGAGACACTTGAATGTCAAACTTGTGGCTTTCAGTAACTGCAAAAACTAACCTCTTCTCTGACTGTCTTCTGGCCTTTTGATGCTCAGCTTTCGTTCTTTCGTCTCTTTATGCGCTATAGGGACAATTTTATAACTTTTTGTTATGCAAATGTTGCGCGCCAACGTTTCTTGGCCACTGAATTAAGATACTGGCTATTTGAATTGTATCCTATCATCAAATAGATCTAACGACTTTCTTGGAGAAGTTTTGGGCTTAAGTCTGTTCAAGTCAAATATTAACAATAGGATCTCGACTTAATTTTATTGAAATATGTTGCTTTCATGACGTTCTCTTGTCTTGGCGAAAGATCCTTACCGCCTACTCTCCAGCGTAGTCTCTAATGAAATGAAAGCTATGAAGAAATCTTATTAATTGTGATTTTCAATATCTTATGAACATTTCCTGAAAAGGATGAGTGGCGACAAAAAATCAATCCATCATGCCATCAATCATTTAAATAATTAATTATGCAAACACATCGTACATTAATAATTTACTTAATCTGCGAACATTTATACTGTGAAACAACAAGAAATTTTCACCGTTTCCTTTACACGCAGCTTGATAGCCTGGGCGCACCAGTTTCAGCGTTAATATCGTCAAGATTTATGATAACGTTGCGAAAAATTTCAATTACACTAACAACTACTTGAAGAAAAACAAAGTAAAACGCAAGCAAAACAAAGAGAAGAAAAAATGGTTTCCAGAAATTAATTGAGAGTACAGTAAAAAGAAGAAATTGATTATACGTTACACAACACATGGAAACCGTACAAAAATAAACATAAATAAATGTAATGTATGTTTACAAATGTGCCTGAGAAACTGAAATATTTAAAACGAAAGTTGCAAAACCACCAAAATATTAACAATAACAATAAAAAATAAATAAATAAATAAAAAAAAAAAAAAAAAAAAAACAGAAGCAACATCTAAAGAAAACAACAATGAAATACCAACAACTAACGACCAGTTAGAGCACTTGAAGCACTTGGTTGGTTAGTCGAGCCGGCATTAACCCGCACAACAACAATAACGTAATAAATTTTCCGTTAAACAAGAAGTTGTTTGTTTTCAGTAAACCGAACTTGAATTGAGATCATTTTCATATCCTACGCAAGAAAAAAAAAAAAAAAAGAAAAAAGAAACTAAAATGAAAATGCAAACTAAAGTTGATTATTAGATAAGTTTCAGTGTTGCGTACTTGGTTGGTTTGGTGCGCTGGCGTTGGCGTTAGCGCTGGCGCTGGCGCTATCGCTAGCTTTGGCTGATAATTTCAGTGTCATTGTCATGAGCAGAGTAAGCGTATATAGTGTAAAGTAAAAAAGACAAGCTTGTTAGGCAATGGTTAGCGTATAACTAGAAAAACTTCATTCAGTTTAAGTCGAATCTTGACGAACGTAACTAACCTGAGCAGCGCGTTAGGTTAACACTAACATCTAACATCTGAAAACATCTGTTAAATTGACATTTTAAGAGTAACTTAACGGAGACTCGTTAAGTTCGATTAGATTAAATACTATGCTCGTTTTCAGAACTCATTACAATCATCTTAAGTTATAATGTTTCATATTTTTACGATTCGGGGAATGGGAACTTGAAATTTATTCCCTTGCCACATATATATATAGATATATATTTGTTTTTTGAACGTGTGCTAATTGCTTGGAATTCGAAACGTAACTTCTTTTTCATTCAGATTCAGAAAACTATTTAATCTGATCTTAAAAGCTCTACCATATTTCTCTGAGAAAGATCGATCGATTTTCTGTACTTTTTCTTCACCCATTTCACGTAATCGCCTCTCTTTAGGTATAATTTTTAAATAATTTTTCAAGTTCTTAGGAAAAATTCCTTTGAACCCAACTAATGACCCATCTACTCATCCTTTCTCCTCAAATAAGGTTTTCTGATTTAATAACAACAGAGAAACCGATTAACGTCAAATTTGGAGAAAAGAATCAAAGAAATGAAAAATCCTACGGACACGCCATCGGATTGACTCCCGGCATTAAGAATAAATAAATCAAAATGTTATCGCGTCCAATCATCGAATTTCTCAATTTGTAAGAGCTGTAATCAAAAAGAGAGAGAGCGACAGTAGAAGAGGCAATTTTGGGACACTTGATCATTTCGCTGTATTTCGCTGTTTTGGTTAATGCTCCGTGTAGGGATTTAGCCACGTTTTCGAAAGCCAAGCATAATTAATTCTCGATAAGTTCATTCAGAAAATGTTTAGGCCTTTGTTCGTCGATGATTTTTTTTTTTTTTTACATTCCCAAGGCCCAAGGCCTCTCAACGTACAAATTGCCTCGTACAAGGCAATTTAATTACCATTTTTAGAAATATTTTTCAAAAACAATGTTTTTTAATATATTAATATGCGGATTGGGGATAAATTCCTTGACGGTAGATATGTTTATCTCTTCAATTGGAAGAATTTAATGATCTTTATCTTACGATAATAAGGGCAATAAGCAAGGTTCCTTTACGGAAGTGGACCAGATAGAGCTGCTGTCAAAGCATTTCAGTTAGAGAATGATAAATGTGGTTCTTCGCCTATTAGGAGATGTCTCGTGAAGAAGAAGTTGGCTTCTCCCATCTAGGCCCAAGCCAAGATCTAACCGATCTTTGACTTCATCTCAAACACTGGAAAACAACGGACAACTGGAAAAAAACCTCCCAAACCATATACGTGTTGTTTGCAAAACAATTGCAAATAACAACAATTTGATGTTTTATGGACTAAAAAGACATCAATAGCATAACAATGTCAATGTTATGAAATGCCAACGAAAAAGAAAAAACAACTTCTTCACAAACATCTGTACAGTTATTGTAGTACAACATAATTACGTTGTAAGCGAATGACAGCAACAAAAGCAAAAAAAAAAAAAAAAAAAAAAAAAGCAAACCACAACAATAAATGCATGAAAGAAATTAAAAGACCGCACACGTCGCACTGTGTAGTGGAATGAATAGTGCGGAAAAATGTAGTAAAAGATTTATCTAACGCCGGAAACGCGTTGGCAAACAATTGAATTTGGCAAAGGAAAGGCAGACAAGCCAAAGGCAAAGCGAAACGAATTTCTAATTTTGTAGATTTAAGATAACGGACATGAAAACGAACAAAGAAGCAAGCAAAGGTAACCAAGAAAGCTATGTTCGCACAATTCGGCACAACTTGAACGTCCAGCAGTTAGTTGATCGTTGCGTATAGTTGTTCTCGGAAAAGAAAGTTGCAAGTGCAGGCTGTAAAGGAACTTCCTTGTAAATCGAATAGTGGACGTTTTGCATGCAGGTAATGCGTCACATTATGATATGCGTTGAAGTTGATCTCCTAAGCTCTTGGAATGCTGCCAGCGCTTTCTTAAAAGGTCTCAATTATTTCATTACGTTCGATTTACTTCTATCGAAGAGGAAGGTCTACGAATGTAAGTTTTTTAGAATTTCTTACGGATTTTCTTTTTCTAAAAATAGGAAGGCCGTCGACAAAGAGTGCAAAGAAGTACATGCTTGAAAAGAGAGAGACATACAATTTCACACTCAGTAAGCCAGTAGACATTTATTCAACTTTTTTACTCAAAATCTTTCTAAATTTTAATTACGTTTTCCCTCACTTTCCCCTTATTACACCACCACCATCAACCGGCCCAACCACCTATCTACCCACCTTTCTTTCTTCGCAAGTTGACAAAAATTTGTCTTGAACATCTTTCACCTATCAAAGAGCAAGATAAAGACAACCTGACATTCTACAGGGTTGCATTTGTGCCTAATAGTACAAAATATAATTCCACATATTACAAATTCGTGTAGGGCGTGTACGATTTTTCGGCCAAAACAAAGATGAGCGTAAGAATCTTAATCACGATCACAACTACTACTGTCTCCTCCTCCTTTCACCATCTTTCAGCAATAAAATCGGAGTATAGCTGGATAATAAAGAACTACAGAATGGAAAAAATGATTGCAGCTTTTATGCAACGGAATAGCGTACTTTTCAAAAGACTGTCTATGAAGACATAACTTCCTAGAAGATGTCGAAATGACGAACAAAGAGAGTAAGTTTTCTTGCAAGCGACAAGTAAGAAAACTATATTTATCTTAAAATACTTTGAATGCACATCACGTTAGGCACATATGTAGCAGAAGTTAGAATCATTTGCGGTCAATTTCGTCGCAATCGGCCGATCATGCTATACTTTCCTATGCGATCGTGGGAGAGAGCATTGTCACTATTGGTCGGATTTATTGATTGATGCTCGGCATAACTACGCAACTCGAAACTTATATTAAGGATTACAGTCGGCTGCTACAACTAAGTTTGATTGAGTGACAAGTTTTTACATTCCACTGTCCGTAGTGCAAGTACAATTCGAGTTTGAAAATTTCTTGTTTGGATTTTTCTAAATCCAATGAACGATTCGACTGACGTGCAAGTGCAACTTATTAATTTCCGAGTGATGTTGACAGTTTTCCACCCACTAGAGGCAATTAGCGGCACGATTATAGAAATTTACCAAAAGATATATACTACATGTGTGTGTACGTGTCTGCCGATTTTTTAATAAAATTAAAGCAGCACGAGATGAGAAAAAGTTAGGAATTCATTTGTTCCACGTATTGTTCAACAATAACCATTTTTTGTCCCAACTTTTATGAAGAATATCTGCGGAATGCACAAGTGGTCTGTTAAGGCTATCCACAAAAGAACCTATGGTCGGTATAAAAATGGAAGCATCGTTCGACCAAAAGATACGCCGTCTATTAAAAGGCGTGTTAATCGAAAGAAGTAATGTTTGCCGACAACAGCCGGGAGGATGCGACATTTGAGATTAGAACTGAAAACATTTCCTGAGCGAGTCTTGCTATATGGAATCGAATTTCTTCATACGGCCAACTTCCGACACCATGACTCTTGGTATATTGCTCTCGGTTTTCGTCCCAGATGTTGCATCAGATGTTGTTGTTGTACAGATTTGCCCAGCGATGGCTTCATTTGATCGAAATAAAAATCATTTTACGGTAATTGTTCCGCCAAGTGATACCACAATGAATATTCACCTTTTTTTGGGATATTAATGGTTCACCTACTTTGCATATCGTAACGCTGCCAGCCTTTCTCATTCGTAAGGATTTAGCAACACTAGCCCTCGCATGCTGTGGTAACAGCAAAGCTTAACGCATATGATTGTTGTTCGATAACTTCAAGAAATTATATGTTGCACGCTTTGATAACTTATGCAATGGCGTCCAACTTAAAGATAATATTTTCGAATGAAGAAGTCATAGCTTTATTCAGCACTCTATTATAGCACTTATACTCTCTCTTAGGAAAAGGCGAAAAGCAGTAAGGTTTTCGAAATGAAGAACACACGAATATTTGCTGTTGTAATCTTATGTTATCGTTATTTTGTGTCGGGCACACGCTTACGCCAAACTTTCTTCTAGTTTTCAAGATAATTGTTAATGAGTTTTTCCCGAACAATAGTTAAAACCGATTATGGTGGTCGTGGAACGATATGAATTGTATTTCTAGTGAATTAATCTCTGAGAACGAATGATTAGAAGATGCATTATTGTGACACTCGCTGAACGCTTCTCCAAAATCGATTGTGTGAATGTGCGCGATGTTAGGTACAGAGCCTTCATTATCGGTAAACATCGAAGGGCGACCAAGACGAAGATCATCATTTGATCCGATTATGGCCCAATTACCCAAGATGGCGCGTTGTTATCAAGCAAAACTTTTCAATATTTCGATTCCATGCCGTTCCGTTTTTGTGGCAAAATTTGATGCAATTTTCTCATGACTAATTCAGGGTGTACCAAGCGGACTGGCAAAATGGATATGAGCTCATTTTTTTTTTTAATTGTAAGTCTCAACAACATAGCTGCTGAAAAGTGGTCATATTAGCGAAACCGAAAGAAAGAAAAAGCCCATTGCGGATTTTATTAATTAAAAATTCATTCGTTGCTCATTTAATACTTAATGGATTACACGTACAATGTAATGATAATTGCATGTGATTCCCTTTTGTCATAAATCATTGCAGCGTAACATTTTTGTGCCTTTTCTCCTTTCGTTATTAACTGGTAACTACATTTAATAATTTTAACGCCTTAGTAATAATGTTTTATCCGATTTTTTTTTTTGTTTTTTTCTTTTCTTTTCTTCTCAGAAAATCTTTTTTATAACAAAAGACTTCGCTTAAAATAATGATACATCAGAAAAGGGTATAATTATAATAAATGTACGTACAATACGTTCAAAAAAAAAAATAAAAATTCGCACTCACTTTAGTAAATTGAAAATTAAGTCATACAAAGAGACCATTAACGTCAGATGCAATCGGATCTTAATTTATGTATTAGGCGGTAAGCCGCCACACTAACGAATTTGTAACAAAGTAAAGAAATTATGTTTTGCTTAACGTAAGCCTTGGCTGCGCACAACAAAAAAAAAAATATATGACTGCAGAGGCAGAAGAATCTTCCGTGCTCTGATCTTGCGAGCAGATCTAAATAAGTATTCAATGAAAGGAATTTTGAATTTTGTTTTGCTTTTCTCTGATTTTGCTCAAACTTTTTTCAGCTATTCTGTAAACGGTGTGTGTGTGTGTGAAGATTAAGACATTTGAAATGCATAATCAATGATGAATCAATAAATGATAGACTTTCAGAAGTCAAGTCGCCATAAGAAGCCATCGAAAATTAGATGCACTTATGAAAGAACTTTAGTGCACAAACACGCGCTCGGGCTTAATAGCATTTCCAGTTAGCGAAGGTGCGCGCTTAACTTTAAGATTACTTGTTGCATTGTTTCCCTTCACGTGTCAATTATGCGTTTGCATAGAATGCTATTAACTTAACTTTGCTTGTCTTTACTTCTTATGCTCGAGTCTATCAAAGCTTTCAAATGAGCAGTCAAAGGTAATGAAATCCTTATCCTTTGCTTGTAAAAGTTTTTGCTTGTTGTTCTGCTATGAGAGAATGATATTAATAATGACGTGAATAAAGTTCGCTTCTTGTCGCGCATTGATAGCGTTTATGACAAATAGTTACGCAAATTGTGTCGATCAATTTATTGACACATAACCACTACGGGCAATATATTTAGTTTGAAAAATGTTGCAACACATACCTGAATCAGTGAATGAATCAATAATTGTGAAAAAGCCTTTAGTGCGGTTATCACTTGACATTCCACGAGTTCACTTGCTTGATGACAGAATGTTCCTTATCATATACATAGATATTAGATGAAGTCTTTATCTCTTGCCATTCTCTTTTTTGCTTTAGAATTCCATTTTGCCGCCTCTTCACCCTAACCAAGGCATTGACATTTATTTATCGTAATATTTATAGTGCAATAATATCAGATAGTGGAGAATTTCTCTGATAAACGTTTACTGAGTGGATGTATGGAACACGCAGCAATACTTGGGATAGACCATTTTTTTGTTCATATTATCATATTAACCGATACAGAAAGTGAATCTCGTCCATTGGCTGTCTGACGTTTGTTCATTTGTCTGTCTGACGTTTTCACACGTTTACAGATCGTCATTTTCGAGGTAATTTGATGATATTTAGTACATTAATATGCTTTGCCGAGTCCTCCT
>CCAG010007188.1:0-34729 GCA_001077435.1 Glossina morsitans morsitans | reverse complement strand
GAGAATATTTTTGCATTCGCTTTTTAGATTGATGGAATAGGTAGGTAGGGTGGACACGATGGTGTTTTCAGCATTTGCTAATAGATTACCTCATTCTTGAACTTAGTCTGACCAGTCTTTTCTTTTTTTTTTCTACGTGCAGTACGATAATGGTCAGAAGAAAGTGGGTAAAAAAATAGACAGAGGCCGCAGCCTAGCATGGTCGCAGGGAGATATTGTGGGTGTCTTAACTGCACTTGAACAACTTTGTTAATATAAAACAAAGACAAAAGAAGCTCTTAAGTCCGCTAAACGAATTGTCTGTGGCAATTGTAGCGAACTAGAGACAAAGCAAAGATTTCCCTAAAATTTTTCTCGCAGCCATCTTTCCCAGATTTTGTGCCAACCGGCCTCCTTTATCAACAAGCTACAATGTGAAAATATGATTTTCTAATGCGCATCGTGGCATCTTTTCTTTCGATTGTTCAGCCGTCTTTTCAGTGATTTTTCCTAGAAAGGAAAACAAATCGTCGGTACTCGCTATGCTTACTCGCTTTTAAATCACTTGTTATAAATTTTTCGGCTTTTTATTTCATAACCTACAGAAGAATCGCTCGCATTGTTTATTAACGGTTTCGATCCCGTCCATTTCGTTCATGAGGAATTTGTTTTTTTTTTTTTTTTTTTTTTTTTTTTTTTTTTTTTTTTGTGAGCATTTATAAATCCTAATAATCTTTTACCCTACACCACTTGTGGTATGAAGATAGAGTTGTGCGCTTATATACAACACTCACAAGGTCATGATAAAGACCCACCTTTTATTATATCGACCGATTTATAATCACTTTCTGGATAGGTCTAAGCTTGACTGTCCGTCTGTCCAATTATGTCCTTGTGTTTAACGTAAAGGTAACAAATTGGAAACATCTTAAGGGATGGATATTGAAAATGTTTCGGATCGGATCACGTTTTTCCTCCCTTCCCACATAACGCCCTGTTTTGAAATTGCTAGGCACGAAAGGTGGGCCGTGACCCACCATTTTGTTTATGACTATTTACAATAAATTTAATAAAATGCTCTATTTTTTATGCGAGATATGGTAATATTAGCCCCAAAGAAATCTCTAACGCCTTTTTCGGGATGATCTTTTAAACAATCCACTAGAAAATATAGCTTGGTTAAGTTCTCTAAAAATTGTGACAATTGAAAATGCGCTCAGTAGAGTTTTAAAGTGTTCGCAATTCGTACGGACAGGGCTGCGGTAGAGCTCTTATCCAGGATGGATGACACTTCAGAGCAAACGGCCTCTTTGTGTATGTTGTTAAATGTTACGACTTCCCGCACGGACAATTATAAAATTCTCGGTTTAAATTTATTTTTTATTTTGACTGCAACTTAGACGCAAAAAAATTAGAGATAAGATCTAAATATTTTACATTTTTAGATTTTAACGAATTTTTCTTTACGTTATTATTGTTTTTCCGCCCGAGTGAATACATGACTACTACAACAACAGACTTGAATGCAAGAAACAATCACATCGCAGCATTGTATAGGTAGAAGCAATCAAAGCATTACGCCAATGTAAAAACATACATCTTTTATATTAACAAGCACAAGAATATCAACAAAAAAGAAAAATAAAAAATAAAAAAAAAATAAATAATAATGAATAGAGTTGAGGCAATCGAACTTAGCAAAATGCTAATTTTTAAGTTATTTTCAATATATACATATATATATATATATATAAATATATATGTATGTGTGCAGATATATGATATACTACATTCTGTGGTTAAGATAAGTTATATATAAAGTTGCACCAAAATAAAAAGAAAGACCACAAAATATTTGCCACTAACACTGTTGCAATCTGTCGAATACTGCAGAGTAGCACAATGAAGGAATATGCGACTATATGTATGTAGTAGTGTATAAAGTTATATTGCTGTACAAACAGTTATTTTATATTAGTGTTTCAATCAATTTAGTTCATGTTGATGATGCACTACACGAAGTCTTTCTCTCTGTGCATTACGTGCCTTGAGTAACGATTTTTGGCTGAGCTAAGCTAAATATGAGAAAAAAAGGACGAATGGGAAAATCATTCCCATGCATATAGAGCCTTTTTCTCATCAACACAAAAGTTTAGGTCTATATACTCACAATATGAGAATTCATGTCGTTACGTTGGGTGTCGATAATGCATGAGTATGACCAAAGCAAGCAAGTATTGAAAATTGGCATGAATTCAATCAATAATTTCAGCTTCGATTGAATTTCGAATCGTTTGCGATTTTATGAGGTTGATTTAAAACGGGGTCTTGATTGGCGTCGAATTATGTTTACAAGAATGAACACACATTTATACAATCATGCACTGACAAGAGTACAAGAGTATGTGCATAATTGAACGTGAGCACAATTTCGGCAACGCCCTTAACTTCCGTTTGCAACAATGCGAAAGGAGAAAAACAAAAATAACAATAATCATAAGCATAGTGTGGTAGCAATAGTGCGTGGTAACACGTATGCTTGCAGCAACATGCATACACACGTACACACATGTGTAATTCAATTTGATAGACTAGCGTTCATATTGTATGCATATCCGCTTAAAATTTTCAGTTTATCAAAACGTTCTTATAAAAATATCAATCAACGTGCGTAATAACTGAGGATTTCGCCCCTTCTATTATTATTCATAGCTTTGTCATATTCTGCGCTCGGTGGTAAACCGATATGTTGCATTTAAAATAATTCTTTTAAATCTTAAACACAACAAACGAAAAAGAAATTTTTTTTATTTTAAATTATATGCCTTTAGTTATGTTGGAAGTAAAATAATGGAACCGTTTCTGAAAATTGACTTCATCTTATTTTCTTGGATTTCAAAAAAAAGAAAGAAGAAAAAGTTTGCCTCCTGAATAAAAGCGAACAAACCGTCATTGGACACGAAAAACTATTTAAAAGTATAGCAAATTGTGTTTTTTGTTCTTATCCCGACAGTACTAATGACATGAATTTTCCAACCATTCCACTATGCTTACTAATCTGCTATGCAATTTCCAAACATTCGACTATTCTTACTACGACTCTAGTACTATTCTTACTAGTACTACTCTTACAATGAACAGCTTCGTTACTAGAGACAGAAAAGAAGCATTGGAAATGTTCAAACGATTAAATTTTGTCTATATGTACCAGAGATCTTAATACTTCACACCTAAGATTAGTATTTGCACGTTCTTCATAGCCATTATTGCGGTGGTTAAATCTGACTTACGTGGGAAATATATAATGAATGATATTCTTTCCCATATGGGTTTCAAGCCTTATGCTAAAAGTGTGTCCATGACCTAATCTTTACTTGAACCATGCATCGCCTGTCCGTCAGAGTTGCTGAAAGTGCCGGCACTCTTCTAGAAGGTAGTTCGTCAACTTACTGTTACACACAAAGTAAACTTTTAAAGACAATAAATGTGCTTCCAAGCAACTACTTCGCTGAGCTAATGGTCGACATGGTTAGTTGAAGTATGCTGCAAAATACTGCGTCCATAAAACCTAGTTAACACGTGAGTGGTCGGTTTTTCATGGCTGACGTTATACGAATTTTATGACTTCCTGGCTATCCTATCCTCTAACGACCAGTGAGGTGGATTAGAAACCAAGTTCCCAAGTATTATTTTTCCTTTTTTTTTTGATATCACGTCTCCTAACTGTATTAAGGGTAATGAACATGATTGAGAGTTGGCAGTGATTAGTATTGGCTTTACTTTTGCGCCGCTAGTTCAATACTTAAGCGGCCTTTTAGCGAGGAAACCCGTCAGAGGTCGCCACTAAGCCATCTTTCCTTTAGATTCGCTTTTGTACCATCGAGATCATGTGAAGTTTGTCAGCGACAGTTACAATAGTTTGATTTTAACGATTTTTAGGGGCCGCAACTTACACGTATTTGATAAAGTAAGTAAGAAAAAGGGCGGATACACAGTACACCTAAAATCAACAATCGATTTTCAGGTTAAGAAGCAATTTGTGTACCTCGTAACTAAACGTAAAAGAATAAGAAACAAGGTACGCCTGCCTCGTTCTTAGTCGTTAGATGCTTAAAGAAATTTTTTTAAAAAGATTTCAAAAAACGATTGTGTTTTTGAAGAATTAATAAATTTATGTTTAAAGAAAACTGAAACTCAAAAGAAAGAGAAAATTTGTTCTCATTAAAAATTTTATGCTTTTCTTTGTTTTTGTTTTGTCTTTTTGCTCAACTTGTTTCACTTGCCTGAGTGAATTTTCGTTTAAAACAAAGTTAAGTATGCTTGCAATTCTCTTGTTGTTCCTATTGGTTTTCTTGCGCATGCATGCGTATGTTCATACGTCTGTGTGTACTTTGCACATAATATTCATTCATTGTTATGTGACTGTATATGGTAGTCGGTAGACTGTTGTGCTGTTTTGTATTATACGGCCATGTGACACTTGTTCAACATAATGAGTGTTTTATGGCTACAAGACTTCTACACAAACACACGTTCATGCATTTGTATGCTTATTTCTTTATGTATCTTCAACTAAACTTGTATTTATTTTTTTTTTTTTTGGTCTTTTTTGCTTTTTAGCCAAATAATTTATATTTGAATGTCTGCTTGAAGTTTTTCCGAGTATATCTAGTTTTCCACTTTTGTCTTTGTTTCCGTATAAATCATGCTGAAAAAAAAAAAAAATTTTTTTTTCTTTGTTGTTGTTTATAATACATTTTTGGTATTTTGGTTGGCGCGTTGTCCTCAACTTTGCACATTAACGAAGATGCATGGCCTTACACGTCTCTTGTACTTTGCAGCTGAACTTTTTACATCTGTCATCTATGTGGTATACGATTGGTACGCTTGGCTTAGCTTCCTTTGGCTTGGCTTGCGTAGAGTTGATGACTTGGCGTAGTAAAAGCTTTAGGCAAGACATTTTTGCTTCTTTTTTTTTGTTGTTCTTTAAAAAAATTTATTATGCTTAAGCTTCTTAGGTCTAATGAGTTATAAATGTGCGTAAATATGTCATCACACGAAAAGTTTACACGTACATAGCCGTACAAATATCATTACTCATATGTTCACTATTTGCTGTTCGATTTAGTTAGGCTTCCTTGTAAAAGTTTCCAATTTTTTTCCTTTTTGGAAGTGTGCTAAAAGTATTATCAGAGCAGTTCAAAGAAGAAACAAAAATATGTATATATATTAAGAGCAAGATGAACGTTTGCTGAGATTGATTTTTTGTTTTTAAACTATAATTGGAGTATAAATTATGCACATAAAAAATTTATGTTAAAAATTCTTAACCATATTTATGCTGAGATTTTGAAATTACATACAGATGTCAGATTAACTAGATTTTGTTAGTTGTGTTTTGTACTGAAGGGCGAGTTCGTCTTCTTATGATACTCTGTCTGCAAGATGAACTTGAACAAGTAAAAAAATTATATTCAGCTCTGATCGCATCTTTTGTATTTATCACTGTTATCCTAAAATAGACTTAACAGCACAAATAAACTACATTTCACACTTACACACTGGGCGGGTGTAATTGTTTTTCTCATTTTTGCGCAGGTGCTGCACAATCGCCCACGGAATATACGTTCACATTTTAATAGGCTTACTTGCTATGGTTTGTGAGTAACGAGCAAGAAAGCAATTTTTTCCCTTTTCACAAAACAGATGTGTTCTCAGTTTACGCGGTACTGTAGACGTGAGCTTCGCCCGATTGGGCCGATTTTCAATACCAACATGCGTGCATGAACTTCCAAAGTTTCTGCAAAATTTGAAGGCAATAGCTTCTTTTTTGCGGCTAGGAAATTGTTTACAACAAAGTTTGCACACGCAGACAGATGGACATGGTTAAATCGATTCAGAATTTGCTGCTGATTAAAAATATATATAGTCTGTGGGGTCTCAGAAGCTTCTTTGTCAGCGTTGCAAAAGTTTTGACAAAATGAATATAACCCTTATTCTTGCGGATATAACACATAATATCGTTTAAAGGACGTATGGCGACTCCGATTACTGGTTTATATCAGCAAAACCAATTTTTCAATGACTTCAGGATTAAAGCTATTTCAGTTATATAATATGCTTTCAAGACCACGAAAATTTCTGTTGATGGTTAACATATGCCTTACATCTCAAACACTCCAAAGGGCAAATTGCCAAATGGTAAGATCCAACGGAGTTGAGCACTTTGTGGAATTATTCCTTAACGTAGATATGTTTTTTGGAATGGCACCGCATTTCCACTCATAGGCAATATATCGTTTCTCTACATCAACTGTTTGGGTTATGCCTGTTTATGTATGTGTCTCTTCACTATTACTCTTACCCATAGCCACCTTGCTCTTTCTTTATGCTTGATCGTTTAAGGGCTCAGTCTCTTCAAACTGATAAACTATTTTCCAGTAAATTTTCTGTTTTACAAAAAGAAACGCTTATCTGAAACTACGGTCGATTTTTTAAGATGCAGCAGTTTATATTATATACGCTCAACTAGATATAAGAGTTTTCAGAGTAAATATGCCATAAAAAAAAGACAAAATATATTGATATTAAACCGTGTTATTAGAAAAATTGAGACAACCAAAATAAGTAATTAATTAAAAAGTATTAGCTTTAAAACTATGTTTAATGTTACAATAGGAACACAGAACGAAAGTAACGTCGTCTTGCGTCTTGAGCTGTCATATGTTTTATTTGAAATGGAACTTTTCTTAAGAACAAGCAAACAATCAGATTTAAATTCAAACTTTTAAAGGATTTATTTAGTTTTGCGTTTTTGTTTTATTTACATTTTTTTTATAACTTATACCACTTGTGGTACAGGGTGTATTAAGTTTGTGCGAAATTAATGTAACATACAAAAGGACTGAAGAAGAGACTCAGCTTTCGTTGCATCTGACGCATCTCTGACGCAGATTGACGCATACTGACGCATGTTGACGCGCAGTCGGCATCAGCAACGATGTCTCCACTGACGCACGTTGACGTACACTGACGTATGTTGACGCACATGAGGACACATGGAGGCACATCGACGGACAGACATGACCAAATCCACTCAGAATTTCATGTTGATCAAGAGTACAGATACTTTATAGGATCTCTGAAGCTATCTTTTTCCATATAAACAAATTCACATAAAAATTAACCGTAACAAATGCGTATAAGTTCGGCTCCTGGTGGCAAAAACTTCTATTTCTTCAATTTACATTTCGGGTCACTTCGTATAACAGGGCTCCCATTAGAATATGTGGCTTTACCAGGGAGCAAAGTATGAATAAAGAGTTGTATGAGAATGACTCGTCTTTCCCGAGTATATTGCTGGTACTTATTTTATTTTAAACAAAATTTATACCTCAACTACTTGCGACAACAGAATAACTATTTTGTTCCGTATTTTTCCTACATATATGTAAGTATTTTAAATTCAAAACTTTCCCAGAAAAAACAAAAAAAAAAAATAGAAAACAAACAATAAATTTTAATCAATTAAGAATCTACACGAAAACTTTTTAAACAAACTGTTGTTTGCTGAACTCTTGATGAATCAAAAATTACACCAGATACAAAACATAGATGCATATGTATGTGCGAATCCTGTATCAGAGGAAAACTATTCAGGCATGAAAAAAGAAAAAGCACAAGAAAAATGGAAAACGAAATCTATATATAGTACACTCCTGCAGTCATAAGTTTACTTAGATGGGAGATCTTAAGAAGATGAAAGGAATTAAATGACACAGCAAGCTATAGATAGAGGCAGATGTTAAGCTGAGTTTAAAGATGAACAGGTGCACTAGAGTGGTTATCAACACTTGGGCAAGGTCAGTGGAAATGTTTATGAAAAATTTTTATATAAAATTTCTCAAATTCCGTATGCCTTTTGCATCAATTTTCAAACACTTGACTTTAGGAATTCGCATTTCCTATCTTTGTATGCCCATCACCGATGACTGAAGGGTATATACATTCTTTCAAAACGTTTGCAACGCCCGGAAGGAAGCATCAGAGACTCCACGAAGTATATGCATTCTTGATCAGGATCAAATCCTAATTCGATTTAAGCATGTCCGTCTGCCCTTTGTCCATCTGCCCGTCTTTGTAACGTCTGTTGTAAACACTCCCCTAGGCGCAAAAAAGCAGCTAACGACTTCAAATTTAGCAGAAACGTTGGAAGTTTTTGCAAGCAGGTTGATATTGAAAATGGGCCAAATCGCTTGAAGGATAAGAACACAGCACCACGTAAAAAAAAACCATTTAATTTATTTGTCTTTAAATCTTTTTATTCTTCCAATCAACTTTGTCGGCTTTTGATCGCCTTCGAAACGCTTACTTAATATGCATCGTTAGCAGTTGGGCCCCTCGGAAGGAATTCTTAGTGCATACCACCACGATAATCGAAGAAAATTGTTAGCATCATAGTTTTTTGGCCCATCTTTTGCACGATATTCGCTCGATTGATCTCTTGTTTCCGGATCGTATGTATAGATCCAAGTCTCATCTAACGTAATAACTCGTCTCAAGATCGATTGCAGCTTCTTTGCTCACCAAAATCATACATAGTAAAAAACAGAAACAATTTTTTTTGTGCAGTGCAAGATCTAGCGCAACTGAAATTCTACGCAGGGGCCTGTGGGAGTGCTATCAAATTTAGAAAACGAAATTTTCTGATATTCCATATTGAATACTGATCTTACTTTTTCACCACACTTCTATATTCAAACGATCGAAAAAAGTAATCTATAATAAAAAAGAACTTTATCACAGCGGACATCCAGACTAATTACATCTGCCTGCAGAAGATCTTGTCTAAAAGCCTTCTATAATTGGAAATGAAGTGATCAGCCTTTCATGGTTGACGGTAGTATGGTTAACGTTCTCGACACTCTTAAGCGTCGAAATAGAGCGGACCGCACCGCGCTTATATGTCGAGAATCAAATCTTTTAATAGGATTCAAGTTCTTTAACACGCTCGTCCTATAGATGGCAATATACTACACAACTCATACATCTCATGTCATGTTTGTAATAAGTAGAAGAACGATTTGGTGACAAAAAAAAAACTCGACAAAAAAAATTTCAACATTTTGGAATAAAAGAAAAGACATTATTGTTTTAATTTCTTAAATTTGTTTTTTTTTTTTAATTCATTAGTTCGTGGCTTATCCTGCCTTAATTTAAAAGACACAATACATGTAAAAACATAAATGTTCGTATGGGATTTTATATCAATAGCAAAAGTCATTTAATGTTTTACATACCACCATGCCGCACTGTATATGTATAACAAATATTCATAGAAATCTAGAGTATCTTTTGTAGTACATCTTGCACTCAAGATTTACGTAATGTTTCTATAATAAATATTTTAAAGTTTTATACGTAAATGATGATGACGATGATGACAATGAAAGACGGGATTGCTTTAAATACGAGAGCGAATGTAAGGAGAGATCGTATAAAACAACAATGACTTGCTCAGTGTATGCATGTACATGTTCATGTACATGTATTTAAATCCATTAAGATAAACAGTGCACACAAATGCAGCAATGTTTTGTTATGCTATCATTATTTTGTCCTGGCATTACTTGAATATAAGCGAATACCCTTTACATGTACTTATATAGCGAACTATAAATGTGCATGGGTTGTACGTGTATGCTTATAGGTTCTGGCATGATTTTGGTTTTCGTTGTCGCATCATTGTATTTTGAATGTTCTCTAACGGATGTTGCACACATCGGCTTGTATTCCCAGTTACCATTTGTACTCCCACAATACACCATTGTTGCCTTTGTACGCGAGAGATACCAAAAATTGCTATTGTTTTTATACATATCCATGCGCACATATGTTCTATTATATAATGGAATTTGGTCGTTTAGCGTCCAGTTGCAAAACCAAAATTGAAGTCACCTTTAAAGTATGTTTGCTACTCTCCATTCTAAAATTTATTTTGTAAGTACTTTTCTTTCTCTCTCTCTCTCTCCCTTTCTCACAGTCTGCAAAAAAAACATGAACATCAAGGAATTATCTTTTAATTAAAAATTTTCTCATATAATGAGTAAATACTCTGCAGTTGGCTTTGAACCATATATACGCGTATTTTAATTCTCATACATATTATGTTGAGATTTAAATCAACAATGACCCGAACGAAAAGGAGACAAGCAAAGAACTGACATTTAATTTAAATGCTGATCTATGTGAAATTTTCTAAATGACTGCATTTTTGGCAAAAAAAAAAAAAAAAAATAATAAAATAATAAAATTCATCTCTACATAACTTTTTTATATCAAAGTTTGTTAAGCATTCATTACGTACATGTATTGGAGACCTCGTAGTATATATACATATATACTATAAATTCGAACTTAAGGTCTCAACCGACTCAAAAGAGTTTGTCTAGATCAAAATCACGTTGTATAATAACCAAAAATATTTCCTGAAATGCGCAGCCGTCGCTAGTTAAACGATCGAGACCATCCTTAAACGGAATCTCGGACGTTTTTGCAATGTGTCTCTGACATAATCTAGAAAGATATCAGTTACAATAAAAGCTTCTATAGACTTTCTTCTACATTTTTGGCTGTTGTGGAGGAATTATGTTCATTGCTCAAATGGAAACAGAGAAGGGACTGACGGACTACTAAATATAATAAGATCCGGTTAGAAAGTCCCTTGCATGAACATTCTGTGTAAAAAGCACCCGAATTGTTGAAGAAAACAACTTTAGCATCTTTAACACTAGAACTACCACCAGGGTCAGTTACACCTCTTTTACCTATTGATATTAGAGGGGCGTGTAAACGGCAAAAATTTTTTGGTGGCTGTTATTTTTATGACAAGAGTTTTCAAACTATATATATATACATCATGTATATATAATCAATATTTGTAATCGGTCAATACCTGCCATGTAAAATGTATATGAATTTTGAAAAAAAATTGTTGTATACATGAGAGAATTTGATTTCTCATCTTTAACGCCAGAACTATCAGGGAAGTCAGTCGGAGCGCTTTTAACTGTTAAGCTTCAGGAGGCATGTAAAGTTCCAAACATTTTTGCTCACTTTTATTTACATGAAAAGTTCTTTAAATGTCTGTAATCAATATTTCTACCTGTTCGAGTTTTTTCGACAAACGGATAACAACCAAATTGAGGCAATTTGACCAGTGATATGTTCGGAACTGGCATAGACGCGGAAATTAAGATAGAGAAGTAAAACCTGACGGAAATATTAGGAACCCAAACGAAGACTATCATGAAAAACCACTAACCATTTCACCCCCTGTTTCTTCTAAAAATATGGTTCCCGCTAAAATATTTCTGAAAAGCTGTTGCCCAGATGTTCGTCGGAAACACTTGCATGTCTGTTGAAAGAGTAGTCCTCATCGGTTTACCAACGCGTAAAATTTGTTTCAGTCGTGTTTTTACATCTTTATTAGTTCACTTTCCCATCGGCGATACCATCCTTGAAAGAAAGTTAAACCTTCTCTTTAGAAGTTCAGTTATTGAAAACTAGAATTTAGAGGGCAAGTGATGTTATTTTCTTTTTTATTCACTGACAGTTTTGAAAAACTAAATTATTTATCTCATATGGCTTTGTTTTGTAATTAGTCCATAAAAATCATTTTACATCGCATCGTGTTTGTTCTCTCGAGAACCATGGGGTGAGAGTAACTTTGGGTCGCTTTTGCTTTTCGCATAAAATATATCGCCGTCTATGTAATAATTTATGCTGATGTGTACCGTTTTTGGGTAAATAAATGACTTTAAGCACTTTAAGCTATAAACAAACCCAATAAGATTGAAGTTATTTCTAGGTTTTTCATAAGTGACTGAGAATTACATTGGGTTAGGATTCGTACTGAATTGAGAATCACATTGGGTTAGGATTCGTTATAAAAAGACGTGAGGTTTGAATATAATCGTGAGCTAAGTGATAACGGCTTATATATATATATATATTTTTTTTTTTTTTTTTGATAATACATCAAGTTTTTGGTTAGTTAAGTCTTCAAAACATACTCTATTATTAGAGCACGTTCTTAGTGAAGATTTTGAATGAAGGATTGAATTTGGTGAATAATATGAAGTAAAGACATACGGTATCGAACATTTGCAGACAAAGTTATATAGAAGAATTTATCGGCTTTAAGTACATTACCAGTTTAAGGCTAATGTAGACCCCCTCTTATACGAAATGAACAGCCTGACTTCATTTCCTTCTTCTTTTCATTACAGAGTGCATATAGTGTTTTCGAAAACTTAAGCATACTCTCTTCGCTTTATTTATTAACGAAGAACAAAACCATAAACACATTCGATGATTAAAAATTCGACCCAAACCACGTAAACTTGTGAAATCTTTTTCCCTTGGCCCTGTTTAACTTTAGTGCTTAGTCTACATACATAAATGTCTTATGCTCTCTCTCTCTCTCTCTCAATGTTTATGCAGGCAGGTCTATGTATATTTAAGTAACTTCTTTGTTATATCAGATGTTTATTTGTAATTTTCGTAACATGTCTCTACAAGGACAGCTTACACTAAGAAAACTTATTAAATACTTTTAACTGTTGTTTTGATGCAAAATATTTTTAAAACAAATTTTCCCAGTGTATTTGAATGTTCTATCTATTACAGATATCTACGTATGCACCTACACATATATATATATGTGCTTCGTGGCACTGTTAGATCACAAGTAATTTCTAGCTTTTGTTTTTTCTCATTCTTTGTCTACCACCTTTTAATATCCGGTTCTTACAATCTTAAAATCTCTGCTGCCTGAGACTCGCACACGATAATAGGTAAACGTACATATGTGTATATCTACGCGAACTACATAACACATATGTACGATATATATATATATATATATATATATATATATGTATACGTATATATCATATCCTGATGACATTACCAACGAAATGTTACATTGCGTTAGAGAATCTTGTTGAAAATCAATTTCTTGCATCATTGTTTGTCTTGTGAAGTGCTCTGGAAAATTTAGTTGTGTGATTTCATCTAAAATTTCAATTTTTCCTTTTTTTTTGTTTTCATTGGGATGACAGCAAATCATGTTGATAATGACGACGACAATGACAATAATGCTTCTACTGTTGCTACTCTTTGCTACACTCGATAACTACAAGTATTTGCAGTTGTCTTAGTCTTTGCCTAAATCGTACTACACAAACGACTGCACAAGAACAACAACAATTATAGCAATATTGAAAGATTTTCATTTGTAATGATATTAAATTTTAATTTTCGAATAAAATTTCTTATTTTTGTTACCAAGAACAATGGATAAATAGCTTGATTATTAAAAAGAAGGAAATAAAAAACCTTACAAATCTTTGCAATCTTATAAACTGTAATAATTTGACAAAATTTAGATATTCTGTCAAGTGCTTGGGATGTTTGGATGCAATCTAATCAGTTTATTTAAAAATTTAAAATATAATCCAAGTTTAAAAATAAAACTTGAAAGGAGAGACCGCAGCAATACCTAAGAGTAAGGAACTCTTGTGTTATAAGGGAGAGCCATATTAATAATCTTCTCTTTCATTTTAAAGCTTATTCTGAGCTACGCCTAAGAAGGGAAACTTAGATAGAGAGACCTGCATCGTCGCCTGTGGCTCTTATACCGCTCACGTATTTAAACCCAGGACATTATTCTAACACACAAGTAGATATTAGCTAACAGGAATGTGTTGATGTGAAATTGCGTCGTGAACTTTGACGGCAGCGCTTAAAGAATCGAAGCAAACTGCGCTTGTATTTTAAAAAAATGGAAGAATCTAAAGAAATAGGTTGTAACAAGTTTACGTTATTGTGAAGATCGCAGAAGGACTTATAGAAATTTTATTAGCCTACTCTGCTCATAAGGAGAATTCAGTGCCAACCAATCTGCGACAACTTCCAAGATTTTCAAATTTATTGCAACCTCCGCATTTTCCGCAAGTCATGGCTCGAACAGCCGCTAAAAGCCGTATTTTAGCTCTTGTCATATCTCAATTTTTTTTGCATAAAGGAATTCTACGATAAACAGCACCTGCAGAGACTTGTCAACAAAGATAACCTAATGACCTGATATCTGAGATTTCAGCGAACAAATTATTCGAACCTAATCGTTTCAATTTAAACATCGCGATAATGGATATACCAACCAGTACGTTGTCACGATAATACAAAACTTGTTTTTTCGCAAAAAGCAGCCATCTTTCCTTAATGGAAATTATTTTACGCGCATTCATTTGCGATATATAGGAGCGATAGACGATGGTTAGTGGGATTATATGAAGAAGTATTCAATCATTTCAGTTACACGGGCAGCTGAGTAATAATTTAATATATCTATATAATGGTAAAAGAAACAATATGCGAAAGATGTATCGACTAAATGGATTTTCGCTCTATCGAACTCGAACAGCCTACTCTATGTCATAGCGTACCAAAATGTAGTTTTTTTTTCAACACCTTTGTAGCGCACAGAAACAAACTTCAAATGCTCTATAAAGTATATTTGGAATGTACCTAAGCATGCCCGTCTGTTCGTTTGTTCATCTATCCGTCTGTCCAACTGTGTAGTACTGTCTCTCGTTTGCAAAGGATATCGCCTACAAATTTGCCAAAGAAGTTGAAAGTGACCTTAGCTGGACCTACAATGCCCACGGGCCTATGCGATGGAAATATTTTTTTGAAAATAAAAAAAAAATCATCTTCACTCACTTCATATGAGCATAAAAATTTAGTTCTTTTACCTATTTTGTCTTTTTACGATAACGGTGATGGGTATAACAGATTCGATCACTATCGAATATAATTTTCTTGCTTGTTAACCCTCTATAGAGGTGTGAATTGTGGTTATATTTTTTGAAAAATGCCTTTTGAGAGAGTATTCTTTAAACACTGTATTAGCTTCAGACTACTCAGAAGAGTTGCAGACCAAACATGCAGCTCTAGCTTGTGTACTTGCAAACAAATATTTGAATTATCATTAAGAATGCGGCGGTTTGCCTTCGCTTTTAGTCGCTAATTTTATGGGCTGCTGAACAAGAAAAACGCCGCGGACCATTGGTTGCCCATGCCTGATCTAATATATCCTTTTTCTTAATTTTGGACACTGTTGATGATAAGTTTTTCTCACTATATGTGTGACGCTAACAAAGTCTTAAAAAATAATATATTCTACAAAATGTTTTATTGAGTTTTTTTTATTTTTTTTTTTTTTAACTAGAAAGTAACACTTTGCTTATTTTCAGCTTCAGTAAAATTTTATAAAATTGATAAAGGTTTTTTAATCTCCTTGACGCATTAACATAGAGTTGTAACATTTTAGTTTTTCTTTTCTTTATATATACAAAACAAAACAAAACAAAAATGGAAACTTATCTCTATATAAATCTTACAGCCATTCTCCTAAAGCAAGATAAGACCTTTTACTGTAGTATGCTCTTAGGCAAAGCTGACCATTAAATACCCTGTAACGCTTCGCCTAATAACATAATAAAAACCCAACATTTTTGGCCTACAAATGTTCAACAATCATGAAAAGCCTACGAAAATATATCTGTATGGTTCAAAGTGGACCCGAGAAATTTTTATATTGATAAATCATTATATTGCGCGAATTTTTACAATAAAATACTAAAAGTTAAATCCCTTTGGTATAAAAAGGCAAGAACATTTACATGGGACCGAGTATAAGAAATGGTCTCATCCCATCTAAATTTTCTAAATACTTGTAATACGTCGAAGTAGTCTTTTTTACGATTTCATTTCTTTTTTCCTTTTCTCAAGAATTCTTTACTGTTAAGGATTGAGCAGATAACTCCTCTGTTGCGAAAATCATAGAATGCGATTGATGGTGATTGCTCCGGCGAGGGACAAACTAAGTTTACTTTTGTGCCGCATTAAAGTTTAAAAAGAAATTTTAATCGTTTAAATTGAATCTACTAAACTTTGGAGAGTTGCATTTTGAATATAAGTATCTGTCGTGAAAGTTTTGAATGGAAAGTGAAATCGTTGGAAGTTCACAATGCATTGTATACATATTTTATATCCTTATAAGCAAGACAGTGTAAATCAATCGAACTTAGCGATAACTGGTGAAAGGGAAAAATTTATCTGCAACTGATCACCAAACTAGTCTTATTAGACAATATAAGTACTGGAAAGTACTATGCATTGGCATTCTTAAGGGTCCATGCATGTATTAAACTTTGCAAACTTTGAATTACACATTGAGCAAACATAGTGAGAAAATTATAATGGTCTTGGCTGAATCTCTTAACAGTAAGCTTTTAAAATTGGGCTCAAGATTCTAATTCAAACTATTTTCAATGGGGTTCGTCTTGGGTCGAAATATGTCAATATTAATTGCGACGTATAGGTTGAGCAGACATGCTTAAATCGGTTCAGAAAACAGTTCTCGAGCTGTCGATATAATAATAGGTGAGTGTATGGCAAGTTCTATTCTATCTGCGCTAACTTACTATACCTTCACCATATGTTGTGTGAGGTATAATGAGAAGGAAAGACGATGAAATTTTATTAAACTTAAAGATCACAATAATTAAATTTACCGCAATATATGTTAGCGTGTTACGTACAGTTACAGAAATTATCCCAGCACTTCTCAGCTGCTTTAAAAAGTATTTTCGGGGAAAGCATATATGTGAGAGTGTGTCCACCGTATGCAGCTAACTATATTATTATGAAATGCAAAATGCAAAAAATGTTTATATATTTCAAAAAGAAAAGAAAACAATAACAACAATAAGAGCAGAAATATTACACTAAACGAGTTAACAGACACAAAACATATGAAAGATATTAATGCCAACAAATGTGGTAAATAAATCTTACTTATAAGCAGATAAACGACTTTAAAGTAAACTTGAAATATGCAAACATACCTCCAAAGAAAGGTCACACTATGCTATCATGCACACACATTTTCACCTTCCAGAAAGAAAATTAAAATGAAAATCTAAAAATGGAAAGAAGAAAATGAAACGAAAAATTCTAAGCAACGTAGATATATGTATAATTCCTATGTACTCTTAGGTACTGCATATAACCGAATGAATATTAATGTTTTTTGTATTAAAAAGAATTACTATACAAACTGATATATATGATATGTATACATATATATATATTGTTGCATACGTATTCATACTTATGCGTATAAGTAAATGCATCATGTTATCACTCATAAGCACACATAAAATTTGTAAATGAACCACAAAAGACATGTGAATTCATAAATATCTTTGAGACCAAGTGAATACACATTTGTGGTTATGCATGTATATGAATATATGGATATATTAAGCAGACTCGTATACATATTCATATATTTACTTATTTTTCATGCAAAGCCAGGGTTATCGAAAAAAAACATTGCGAAAAGGTGTTTTTTTTTGTTTTGTTTTCCTTGTTAGGATTTATGATGACAGAGACTTTTCAGGACACTTAGCATTTCGAGGGTTTTGACAGAAAATGGGTTATAGCTATTAGTGTTTTGTTTTCTTTCTATTGCCATTTTATTTATATGATGGATATACAAAGCATATAATGGACAATCTAAAAAATATTGAGCTTTGTAAGAGACAAAAATATGAAATTTCAGTATTTTTTTTGTTTATGTGGCATCAAGAAGAATAGTAGATAGGTAGATAGATATTGAAGCCAACAAGAAAGCATACAATGGGTAAAAGGAGTGAAATGTCGACGTAAGGATACGTAAGATAGTTGGTGATAAGCGAGCTGTAATATTTTATTGACAAATATAGGGAGCAGAAAATAGGGTTGTGGATAACGCTTTTAGGTCAATTGAGCGAGTTTCACATTTGTGAATGTAAACGTAAGTCCTTATGCTTAACCATACGCAAGGTTATTGCTTTAAGTTCGTTAACGTCATCTGAAATTGTCTTCAACAATTGTCTTAGAACAACAGCAATGTTTTTATTTGATCTTCCAGCACATGAGATATAAGGTTTAAGTCTTGCTATGGCGAAGAGTTTTTTTTCAAAATATTTAATGAAAGGATAACGAGTGCTTGTCATAGTATTTTGAGAATACAGCACGGTTTATACGCGAAACATAGGACCTTCGTCGATTAATAGACGCCTCCCATTTTATCTGCACAATAATACTTTCAATGATAGTTGATCGGTTTTAACAAAACGACCTTAATAATGCTTTAATATCTTCACCTTAGGCCTATCAAATATGGGCTGCAAAAGTTGGTGTAAACCAAGTAGCAACCAGAAGCATATACTCCTTCTCGATGGGAAAAAGATTACAATTTCGATGGACATCATAGATACATTACATGCATCTATTATTATTTCCAAAGTGTGTACAAGTTATCGTCTCAACTTTGACACCCCCAACCTCATGAAACGGTGTAGTAGATATATACTACCGTTTGTAAAATCCAAAAATACATGTTTGCTCCTACAAAGTTTCAAGACATGAATCCCGAGAATGACCGTTGTTTTGTAGAAAGTGCGTATATGTTGTGTTTTATGTCATTTTGACCTTTTTTTTACGAGGGCTTCAGGAAAATTACTTAACTACTTTTGCTATTTTCAAAAGAATGGAAAAATCCGAGCTTCATACATTATTACAATGGCTTAGTAATGGCTTGGAAAGTGTTGTAGCAACTCTTCTACAGGGAAACTATTTTTCAATGGCTTGTCAATTTTAAATGAGGACAGCAATGAATGAAGTGGGGTTACAGATTACAAGATGAAAAAAAATTTTAAAACCTATTGTCGTTAATTCAAAGATATGAAGATATGAAAACGTGGTGTAACCATTACCTTAGATAATAGTTGGAGCAAAAGCAATCGCTTCCTCACAGTGGAATAAAATAGCCATGCCACAAATCAACGGCTACAATGAGAAAATTGCATGAGTTAAAGTTTCAATTCATGCCTCCTTCATCATATTCCCCAGATCCATCCACAGGTTACTATTATCTGTCTGTAAATCTCAAAAGATTAATTCAGGGAAGACGATTTTGAAAAAATGACGAAGTCATTACGGACTCTAAAGCGTGTGCTGAGTACCCTGATAGAAGAACACTAAGATGTCAGAGAGGCTTTGGACTTTCTGTGGCACTCTTGAAGAAAACTTTGTTAATAAACAAATTGGAATTTTCATGCTATTTACGTATGTATTATTTTCTCGATCTTTCTAAGAATCTGGCTCGGAGGGGCAACAGGTAAGAAGGAGAAATGAGTGCGGCTTACAGTTAAAAATCAAGACCGACCTCAATAAGGACTTAATTATGATGTTCCGCAAACACGTTAGGAAAAGACCAGAGTGGTCAGGAATGGCATTCGATCGAAATTGCTTTCGCGTTAATAAGCCCCGTTAAAATTATGTTACCTCTGAAAACTACGTCGTAGGCCATAGGTTGAGGAACAATTACGCGTGCGTGGATCGCACGGTTTCTTTCTTTTCGATTTTTTTTGATCTAAAAGTGAATAATAGTCCACCTTGTTTGCGACTACATTGGCCATTATCGATTCTCTTTTTATTCTGGAAGAAACTAGGCGTTTTCAACCTTTACATGGACAAGGAAGTAGAATGAGTAGCCGAGTAGATAAGAGACGTGACTACGAAGTCAATGTTCGTATGTATAAGCGTCAAGTGCGGTAGAATTTACTTTGGTCGTACCTATAGTGGGTACTCAGTCAGTAAAGACATAACCCTTACCGACAAGACAAATCCCAAACAGGTTGTGACCACCACCTTCCTATCCCTCTTTTTCTTCGCTTCATTCTGACAGTCACCGTGTTAAACAAATAGGCGACATCCTGTGGACGGCTGGCCATAATAAAAAAAAAAGAATATGAACAGATTATCCAATAAAGCAGCCCATTCGGTACAATACCCATGTAAAATGAATTAAACTTCGTCAAGACTTTTCTTCTTTTGCTTATTAAACGCTAAGTTGGGCAACGGTTTTGTCCATTTCCGGGTTTGAGACCAGCGTGTTTCTTGCAAGCCTTCGCACAAAACAACACTAAAGAGCTAATTAAAGCTATTTGGAGAAACAGTTGTTTCGTGCAGACCTTTACGCACGTACTTGTCATTCAACCTATACAAAGTTTCGGTCAACATACTTATTAAGTCGATTGAATTGTAACATAAAGTAAAATAGCAGTAAGTATGAGTTTTGTTTGTTCAGCGCCCGAGGGAGCAGCATAAATATAAACCCTCGCCGTCTTACGCAATGTGGAAGACTTCGAACGATGTGACATTACTTCATGTAAGAATGTTTATAGTAATGTTTTTCACTTTTATTTTGCATCTCTTTTGCAAAGTCTCCAAAGACCTGGTAAAATGTTGAAATATAGACCAATGTATAATCGTGTTCATATACATATGCACGTGTAATAAGTTACATATAAATGTGTATTCATTTATAAAAATTGTCTAATGTCTGCACTCAAACAAGTACACGCATCTCTCGAGCAACTAAACATACGAGTGGTAAAGGCAAGCTCCGTATCGCATAATATATACTAAATATAAAAGTATATGTTCATCTATCTTAACAAGCAGCTGCTGCAACATTTAAACATATACTCATCCCATCAAAGATTCTATATACGTACACGTATATATAAGAAAAGAAAAACAAGGAAATCTTTGGGGAAAACATTTTATAATTTATAGTTAACACTTGGTCTTGGTTAGAGACCTTAGCTTTTATGACATGCATTAAATAACTTCTCATCTTTATTGCAACTGTGTGCAAACAAACTAAGAGATACTTATACATATAAACACACTCATACATGCACTCATGCCCGCATGCAGCCATATTTATGCACATCTGTGTTGAAAATTATACATTTGCTTTCCCTTTATTTGCAAATAATTTTACATAAAATAATAACAACAAAAACAAGTATGGACAAAAAGGAGAGAGAAAAAAAAAACATACTCTGATACAGGAGATTACATTGATTACATTTGTATTTTATGCAGATTAATATTCAAAGAATATAAATAATCATTGTGTTATATGTAATATCCGTTGCTTGTACAAGGGATATTATATATAATACGTGTGTATAAGTTTGTATATGTATTTGTTTAATCAATTTACAAAATTTTAGCATTTTTCAATAGTCTTTGGTTACGTAAATTATGAATCACTAAGCACGAGGGTATGCAGTGTACGGAAAGTGTGAAAACAATTAAAAAGAAATACCTCCGCAAACCATTCAAACTCATCAAATGGTTGCTTTTGTTGCTTTTTCATAAATAATTTTTGTGAACGGTGAGAAGACTCAGTTCAAATAAAATGTTTACAAAATTTAAGGCTAACATACTCCATATAAGTACGCAGCTTTATAAGCGCAAATATTCTCTTCCCAACAGAAAATTTTCTAAAGACACTAAACAATAGCAAATGAAAAGACGACAGTCGGCCACGACCCATCCAAGAATATCCGCCGCATTACAAATATTCATGTAACGACTTTTCAAAATAAGACAAAATGTAAGAAAAAAAAGTAGTCTAAACCGATCCATTTTGAATAGCACTGATCTTTGGCCCAAAAAACGTCCGCATACTAAATTTCATCAAAATAACTCAAAAATTGCGATATGTAGGTTGAACATAAGAAAACAAGACGGAAAGACGGACAGATAAGTTTCAATTGATTCAGAAAGTTATTGTGATGCTGCAAAGATTACTACAGCAATGAATATCACCACTTTACCACTTAACAAAATTCAAAAGAAACTCGTTACCTTAGATTCGTCGTGGATCGAAAAATTCGGTAACAAACAAACAGCTTTTCTTCCCGTTTTAACTTCTGGTGAAAAGCCTCTTTTGAAAACTATAAAAATCTATACTAAGACTTATTAAATTTAGCGTAACTTGCTTTGTAAGTGTACAATTTTTTTTCTGTTTTCGTATAACTTATAAGGACTTGATCAGAATCTAAAACTACACCTGTGAAATTAAAACCAAATTAAACTTATTTACTTATGGAGCACTCTTAACAATAAATGAATACTTTTATTAACAAATACACCCAATTCTCTTTTTACACGATTTTTTTTACACGAATTTTTTGGGAACGTATTTATCGTGTAAAAGAGAATTAGGTGTAAATAAAAATTTATTTGTGATTTTAATGTATTCAGCTTTTTCTTAATTATATAGAAAATCCGCTGCTTAATTGAGGAGAGTAAAAGGGAAGAATTTAGAATGAGATTTTATTGGTTTAGCCAAATATATAAGTAATTAGAGGAGACGAACTTATTTGAATCGGTATACGTGTGTTTCCAAACCATAACACTTCCCCATATATTTTGGAGAGGCCAGAAAGTAAAAAAGCGATAAAAAAATAAGTCGTTAGGCTTTGAAAGCGAGACTAAGTCTCCTACTAGTCATTCAATTCGGAACATTGATAACCTAAGAGAAAGCAACCAAGCTTGATGTGTTAACAATTTATATCCAGCCTTCTTCCATCTCGGGCAGCGTATAGGGAAGGTAACTTTATCTAAAGATTTGATAAGAGAAAAGTTGACTTGAACTAAGACGTAACGAGAAAAGCGCGCGAACATTGTTACTACCATAGAGCAAACACGCTTGACGCATTAACAATACATGTCCGTCTTATCTCCGTCACGGGCACCATATAAGACAGACATTTTTATCCAGAGATTGTATGTACAAGAAAAGGTTGGTTGAACTAAGACTGAACGAATAAAGCGCGCGAACATAGTTACCACGAGAGATTGACCTTGAAGTGTTTAAAAATTGTACGCATAAACAACGCAGACAAAAAGGGATATAAAGTATCGTTCACATCTTTGGTATATGCATACAACATAATAAGGTTAAGGAAATCAATTGAATCCGTCTCTTTCTGTTGAATTGTAGGCTCAACAAAAACTCTCGGCTACCAAGGCAGTGTTATCAATAATGCGTGGAGTGTTGACAAAGGCATAGAACTTACTAATCAAAATCCCCTGGATGATTAATCGTATTACAGAGAACGTAACAGAGAAAGAAAAGCTAATCTCGGCATAATATTTTTTGTGTTTTTCTTGCTCAGATTAAGTTCGAAAAGGAGACAAACTGTCATATCCATCAACGAAAAGTAATAGTTTCCTGACAACTGCAAGAAACTTCTTGGAATATGTAGATTCTAGATTAGTGTAGTGAAGCTTAATCAGTTTAGTTATGTTTGAAAAGAACAACAAAGATTTGGCCGCCATAAAGCAATAACGAAAATAGCTGCAATTCGACTGCAATCATGGCCACGACCAGCGAACAACTTCGAGTTACAGGTAAATATGGACTCAAAACTTAATACTCTTGCAGTGCAGGACCATCTGAACGAATGGATAATTAAGAAGAAGAATTTCTAACAATACAATACAACCTCTTTATTGATTTATTACACAGTCCTAATGCTTGAAGCTCGGGAAATAAAGTTCTACGCCGACTCTTTGCAACCTGACTGCAGAAAGCATGCCATAGAGAACTTAATAGAACATATAGACATATTCATTCATTCATTCAGTCATATATATTTTCTTTCATTTATATTAAAATTCAAATATTTTTAAATTTCTGCTGTATTTCACAAAAAGTTTTAAACTCTCATAATTATATTTTATGCTGCACTTTTTTATTTGTAAACTTTTGAATGTGAAGGAGTTTTTCCCTACAAACATCTAAATGAAATATATTTATAAATACTCATAGTAAATAGAAGTTTGCTTACACATATATGTTTGTTAGTGCATATATTAGTGAGTAATTCACGTTGATTTATGTATATATATATATATATATATATATATATATATATATATATATATATATATATATTTGAAAAAGACTCGAACTAGAAAAATGATTCAACTACTTAATCAAATTTATTTTTCAGCTATGAATTCATAGCAAAATTCTAAACAATTTTAAAAACATTATCGAAGCTCGTACATTCATGTAACTTATAAGCTTTTCCATACATATATATCAATGGATATGTGAGTGAATACCACAAAAAGGATTGTGGTCGCAATATTTTGGTTTAAAAATTTGCATAATTTTTATACAACGGCTACCCAAAAATACGCAGACATATATAGAAAATTACATTTGCTTATAGTAAGTCTACTTTAAAATGACATTGAACAACCAACCAAACGAACGACTACAACATTTCTCAGTATATTTTTTAAAACATGTTTAGGTCCTTGTTTTACATATTCATGTATTTAAAAAAAAAAACAAAAAAGAGGGAAGAGAAAAGAATAAAAAAAGTAAAACCGGACATAATATCCTCCAAGCAAGTACGGAACCGTACATGGTACGACCCTACAGCATTTGTTATCAAGAGGAAAATATAAAACTTTTTGCTAACCGCATACATCGACGTCATGTATCTTCTCTACATTTGATCATTTTTGCTGTTTGCTTTACTGAAATTTATTCGAATATATTTTTAAATTTTTTACGTTCCTTGCGAACCATGAAAATTAATCTAAAATACATCTCATTTACATAAATTTATAAATACAAAATATTTACAAAATTTTTATTCCAAAAATGAATTTCTAAACTTTTAATATATAATTTAATTTGTTTAATTAAAAAAAAAAAAAAAAATGCAAAAAAATTTCTCCAAATGAAATTATTGTGTATTTTACATGAAAATTTGTTGTATGATTCTAAAGGAGTTGTCCAGCTAACTAAATAACCGTTAATTTCAGAAAATGTGCGAGAATCAAAATTTCAAATCAATTAGCGACGGAATCTATTTTTCCTCCCAAACCACAAAAGCTATTTCCAAGATTTATGTTAGGGCTAAAATGTTGTAATCGAAACACTCAGCCTAAAATAAACGGGTAAGGACCTTTTAGACGGACAAGGCCGACTATTAGATATCCTATACCACTTTGCTTAATACACACACTACAGGTTACACATTATTTTCATGCACACCGTCATAACTTTCATGAGAGCCCAAATCCAAAAAAGTAGACTTACGTACCCCAAACTCGGTAAGCTTAATTTCTATATCAATTTGCCACCTTTCACCTTTCCACATAAGTCGCTGCGCAAGTCAGCCTCACATAGGAGTCTTTGAAGCTTACATGGTCGGTGAACTTTTCATCCAATAAATTGATTTTCTCACGTAATGTATGACAAGATACACTATTTTGTTGAAGGCACATATCATCCAAGTCGAAATTATCTGAATTTTTGCCACAAAAAATTAATTATCATTTTCCTCTAGCGTTCTCCATCGGAGGTGACTACAATGCCATTTTCATGTCCAAAAATGACACTTTCAGGCCATAAGCCACACCCGCAGCCTATTTTTGTACACGTCAAAGGCCCTTAGGAACATCAAATGGCCTTTGTTTACACCAACGTAACCGTGAGTTTATTGTTTTTGTAATAAGTTTTAATAAGTTAAGCACGCTATACAGCGACGTAGGCCTTATATTCCACAAGCAATAGTCAGACAAGATACTGAAAAAAATCGTGATCCAAGTCTCGAAAACAAATGTGCTTTAGTTACATTTACTTTCGGAGCAGTGAAATGGATGCCCTACACGTCTAAGTAAGTTAATGGAAGTGCTCGCCACTTCCACAGTTTCTTGAATTGTGCTAATTTACAACGTCAATGAGGTGCGTTATAAGAACTAATGACTTGTAATGATAGTTACATCACACTTTAGGTTTTTCGTGTCCAATTTCATGGTATCACCTCATGAAAAATTGAAAATTAACGCAAATACCGTTATCGTGAACTTTTTATTTTTCTTTTGAAACAAATGATTGCCAGACAAATAACAGACAAATAATACGTCAGTACGTTGGCATTTGTATTTGAAAGGAAATTAATTTTAATGGCCAACTAAACAAAGTGACTCACATAACTACACGAAGACTTTCATTATTGTCGCCACGGTTTAAGAGAGTTTAAGTGAAAGTACCTTGTCAACGCTACACTTGTCTTTGTTGAAAATTCATCTCATGATAGTGGAAAATAAGAATATAGGAGAGGCACAGATTCAACCGCAACTCGAAGACCAAATAACTATGTTAACCTACAAACTAAGCTTAACCATCGACCTCGATAATCTCGTAGCAGTGTGCATATCATTCTTCAATATCTTAAATCTGCTCTTGCTTTACTTTAACGACGGACTGCGTTATATATTCAGTCGAAAGAATATTAAAGGATCAAAAATTACTTTATGCTTCGTTCGATGAAGAAACCCTTTCCAGCGCCTGATCGTAAATAAAGTACGCTAAGCTTAACCACGGCGGCCCTGAAGTAAAGGGGAGACATTTACGTATCTCTATGTGATTTTAGTTACAGCTGCAAACTAGTATCTAAAAATCGTGAAGGAACAATATTCAGTTCATCTACATGATTGAACGAATAAAAAAGTTTCAAAGTATTAATCGCATACATAACTACTTGTGATCCTCAAATTACATATGGGCGATCGATCACTTATGAAGAGAAAATAAAGAAGAGAGTGTGGAAATAGCCGCTTTGAGGAGCACCTGACTTAACCAACACTTTCATCAGATAGGAAAACCGTGAATAGCGTTATTTGAATGTGAACCCTTTAAGTATTATCATGATTACTTGTATGCACTTAAATTACAACATTTTTACATAGCTCTTGTTTGAAGCATTAATGTTGTTGTTTTCAACTATTTCGTAAATAAAATCGTTCCCAATATTGTAAATTATAAATGTATGTCATGTTTTCGATTGCCGGAAAAATAAATTGTGTACACTTTCGTATAAAGTAAATTTTAATTTTAGCTGCAGCCAGCACAGCATATGCTTCCGTTGATATACATAAACATCCAGAAGTACTTAAGATAGACGAGCCTGTTGTCACATCAAACATCAGAATAATATTCTGAATCAATCTAATCATTCTCAGCTTATGTACTTCCCTATGAATTTTAACATGAACCCTGTTAAGCCCGAATTCGATTGAATCGTTGACCACAACGGAAAAACACTGTAAGAAAAATCGCTTTATTTATGGACTAAAACATTATTTTTGAAAATGGACATAAAATACTGGTTCCACATATAAACGGACTACGGCAATTTAGATGTAAGTGTGGTTTTCAGTCCCCTCCCTTTATGTAAAAGTTATCATCATGTTAAGTAAGGCTTTATAGGGTAAAAAAGTTTAATTTGGGAATTGCTTTAGTGAGTTAAGAGTTAATTGAAATGATGTATGGCACTTAATAGCCAACCTTGCTTAACTACAACGTTTTAATTAGAATTTTTAACTGAATCATATTTCCCTCTTTTTTTCTTCCAAAAATTCTTTTGATGAGGAAATAATTTATTAACAATTTATAATAAATGTGAAAGAAAAGTAACAATAAGATAAGTGAATAAAATACATACTTATATGGAAAATATAAGGCACGATTGAGGCTAACAACTGGAATTTATTTAGTTGTGCATTAGCATTAGCTTCGATTAGCTTAAGTTTTCTTGGAAACTTTATTTCAATACACGTAAATATTAATAAGTGATAAGATAATGTGAGAGTTAATGACCTTCATCTACAATTTATTTACGATCCTATCACAAAAATATTCAGAATGAAAGTCAAATTTATCCTTTCAATCGTTTGCTTCATCAACGTTGACTTTCCCAAAAAAAAAAAAAAAAGAAAAAACCAGCAAAACCCTTTGCAGCAATATATGTATTTTCAAAGTAATGGCTCCCCTTTACACTCTTCATGATTTAATGTTCTTTTTTTTTTGCTTTTCTCTCTTCTTTCTCGTTTCCACGTAAGCTGACGACAAGGCTAAAGTTACGTTGCACATTAGTTGGCTGTCATTGTAAACGTCACCCCGTAGTCATTCTGCAAATGCTATATATGTATGTATATCACCTTATGCTCTATTTTTTTTTTTTTGCTTCAGTTTTTCCAGCTTTTCTTAAGACCAATAGTATAAAATTTATACAACAACAAAAAAGGTAATTGGAAAATAAAAAAAGAAAAGGACAAAAAAACACAAGTTAAACGAATTTATTTTAAAATTGAATTACAAATTAGTGAAATAGTTTCTCTATAACTACGCCTCTCCATCTCTCTCCGTCGCACACATACACACACGCATACACACACGCATACATACACACTTTCTTCGTGTCTCTGGCTTTGTAAATTTCTCCCACAGATACATCCAACCACATGTATACCTACATATACATGTATACCATACATATATATCTACATATACAAACACACACATATATTTGTATACATGTACAAAGAAAATAATAAATAAAATTGAAATATGTTTTGTTCTCTCGTGTTTTTTCATTTGTTATTTTTTTTTTTTTTGTTGCTTTTAATCCTATGCTGCAAAATGAAGATGAAGGCTTGTTGAGTTGCTTTCCACGTTTGCAACTAATGAGTAGAAGGCGTAAACAATTCATTCGCTATATAGAATAAATTATCTTAACAAAAATTCAATTTAAGAAATATCCAATTTCTAAGAAATTTAAGACTTTTGCAGCTATTCCTGACAATGAAACAATGAATCCAACGAAACAGCGTGAAATCTTTTTCCTTCAGCAGTTTTGAAGTCCCGATTGTCAAGATCATCTGCCAATTGTCTTAAAAAAAAAAAAACTAATTTTTATAATGAAATGTAAAGTGAATCGCATTGGATTCCAGATATTTACATCTGGCGTGGAACACATATAAGGGCTCAACTTTCTATATTTGTGGCACTCACTTGGGAAAAAAAATCTATGTTCAAATGCTTAAACTACATTCAAACGTGTCACACCAAACTATGACCATGTTGTTGGTAAAGCTTCTTATTCTTTCCTCTTTGATATGGACAAATCTTTCAGGGGACGTCACCTCTCCGTATAAGCCGGTAACTGTCAGAAAGAAGTGAGGAAAGAGAAGGAGTTTGAGAAGGTGATGGCCGTTGCCTAATGACAACTGTTATGCCTTTACCGACTGAGCACTCACTATAGCTATGACTAATATAAACTCTACTGCACTTTGAGATTTGAATCTGCGAAGATTCGCGAAGACTTGCGGTTCTTACCTACTAGGTTACTTATGCAGATGGATTCTAGTAGTTTTCTGCCAGTTTTTTTTTTTTTTTGGCTCCTAGAAGTGCACCTTAGGACTGGGCAAAACCAATATTTTTACACCAAAAGTTCCTTATCCTCAGACCAAAACAAAAAAAGTTTAGCTGTTTACGTAGTTGTATTTAAACACTTTAACTTACCATTCTTCGATAAATTATGTCTTCACACCTGCGATTTTCATCATTTACGTCTCCTCTTCAGCGCATACCCTTTTTATTTATTTTGTTTTGACAGATGTAGCCAGTGTACAGTTGTCGATATCGAGTAATTACGACGTATTCAAATTACAATCGAGTTTGTTTGACGTGGCGAACTGTTAACCGGCCACAGATACTCCTTAACCACTTATGTACCTGTATGACTAGTGTAAACGTCATGATCCGTCTATCCGTACTTGTACTTTCCTTATAAAGTTTTATTGTTGTGAGTTTAAACGCCGACAGATACTCCTTAACCAGTTATGCATGTGTATGACGAGTGTAAAGGTCATGATCCGTCCATTCGTCCTTGTCCTTTCCTTATAAAATTTTATCGTTATGAATGTTTATATGCCATAATAATGTATTTTAGAAAATGTTTTTGTCATTTTCTCAAGTTGTTTCATTACAAACTAATTTCATATTACACGTACTCTTTGTTTGACGAGTATGCGTCTGCATCGCTAAAAAAGTCGACAAGGTTAACTGGTTAGGCAATAAGCACAAAGGCTTAGCGCCGTTCATAGATTGGAAATTGTTGTTGTAAAGTATTTAAACCTTGTTTTTCACAGTTTTTTTTATTAAATTCAAAGAACGTTTTCTTTAATTTCTAATATTTAAAAAGCATTTAAGGCTTTTATCAAACTATGTAACCATCGCCAAAATACATGCTTACTTTATCAAGATGCATGAGGCATGTAAAAGTAGATTTTAGAAAACTCAATAAGTACGATGTATCAGATATTCGCAGTTCTAGTTATTCCCTACCTAGCGTTGTAATGACACGCTCATTTATCCATTACAACCTCTGACCATCTGGCCTTTTAACTGTATTATATAACGTATTATTTCGTTACACGAAATCATTCGACTTCTACTCGAAGATTAAAAATTTGACTTTTTGTTACATAAAACTGAATCCGATCCGCATTGAAACGATTCCAAATAAAATTGCATATCTACTGTTAACGGAGCTACTTCCAAGTTTATGGAAGAAATCACATGAGTTTTTATTTAAATAAGTAACACCAAATTCGACTTAGACTAAGTGCAAGTAAACGGTCCCTCTTTATTTCTATTTTCCATAAGAATTCATTCATTAAGTAAAAATCCTTTGATACTTGTATAGAAACGCAACGGCAACTGCAACAATACGCATTCAACACAAACGAAACAACTAATTTGATGTTCTTATTTTATGCTGTGCGCTTTGTTGAGGAATTTACTTTAAACTACGTTGTGTAGAGTGATGAGTCGTAAGCAGTCAAAAGGATGATAAAAATATGGAGAAAATAATTTTTTGATAAAAACATTTTAAATATAAGAGTAACTCAAAGTAAAATGAATAAAACTATTCACTATTTACTAGATGCAGAATTCTTACAATTAAATATTTACTAACTTAGTAGTAAACTAACTAAAATATTAAATTCGTAAATGTCATGAGATGTTTTCAACATTTTTGAATCTTATTTAGAAAAGAACAGTGCTGCCCCTCAGGTTTCTTCAAATATTAATAAAATATGTATCGTGGAGAAATTCTTTTCAATACTTTTATTGATAAGATCATAAGGACTTGTTCAGTAAGAATGTTGCACAACAAAATAAGTAATTCTAATTAAGAGACAGTTGATTGCTTCCTCCTTTGCCTTAACTTGAGAAGCAACGGTTACCTTATGTGTCTCCTTCGTAGGCAAGTAAATAAATAGCGTTATTCACTTATCGACCTTATTACGAAAGATAAACTTTTATGTCCCTAATCGTTCTTCTATGATCCACTTCATATTCGTAAATCTTGAAAAGCACAAATGATATCCGTATAATCCTAAGAACGTGCTCTTCAAGGAATATCCAATTAGTTCCTCTTAATATACGCGATCTGCCGACAAAGTATTTAACCTGAGCAAATTTAAAGCAACGCTTATTCCGCAAGCTGATCCAGCTGTATTCAGTGCTAGCGATTGCCTAGAGTTTGCTTAAAAGCCTGCCCTAATCGTTCGGTTCAGAATTTGTCTTTTGAAATATATTTTTAAAGTTTTATGTAATCCGGCAGTCACGTTGTAGCAGCTAAATTTTTCCGCTAAAATCATTTAATATTTAATAAAGCTCTTTATACATTTTATAAAGTTGACTGTGAGTTCTCTCCTTGAACTTTCATGTGCACTCTAATGTCATCATTGATGATTTTTAAATAACTAAATAACTAATAGGAAGGCATAGGGTGACGGATACAAAGCTCTTATTGTAATTGATAAACGTAGAGGATCATCAGCCAGTTTATGATTTCCGAAGATAAACACAAATGAAGGACACCTATGTTCAAGTTTTTTTTTCTATATATTGCTTGGCATTGCTGCCATATGTGAAATACAATTCGTGCATAGTTGTGTAGCGTACAAAAATTATTAAAAATTATTATGAAAGCAGTGAAACCACGGCTACGTTTCATTCATGTGGAATGAAGTTCATATTTGGTTCGCTTCATAAATAGGAGTCTCCCCTTGGGGTAACGTTGCTCATTTAGAAAAAAAGAAAACATATCTGGTGTTCCTAAAGGACAAAAACCAAATTTTTAGGTAATGGATCCTGGGCTGAAAATATCGTAAATATGGCATTGCAATTAGCCTCAATGATGGAACATGGTAAGTGTTTTTTTGGCATAAATGAGATGGTTTCGGTTTGGACGGGATATGGTTTAACAAAATCTTGCAACATGCCATACATTACCATATTAGCAAATAACATCGTCACAACAAAGTCGTGCTATTATCAACAGAGATAAACGAATTTAAATTCATTCTTAACCGATTCACATTCGCTTTATCTCGCTTAATGTTGCTGCGAAACGTGTTGTTTCGTTGAGCATGTAATCTTTAAAAATAATTTTCGAAAAAAACCCTAGAAATTTCCTCTTTATTTGAAGTAGATTCATATGATCTATGTGAACATAGGCGACATTTTCTAGTTTGACTGCGGTAGTGCCTCAAATTTGACAATTTTTCCATGAGCATTTTTTGTCAACCGAGCAAATTTTCAAAGAACTATTCAAAATAGTTCCGAAAAGCCGACTTGTTCAACTTGTTTGAAAGATATTTTCATACATATTGTCATGAGATGCCCACAAAAATGCTTTGGAAGAAGGCTTCCAAATCCAATTGTATCATAACGTCAACTATTTAAGAGAGCCCAGTTAGACCGTTTACATAGCTCTGTTAAGATAGGTGGTGGGTGCGATTTTATCTTCACATCCTTACGGAATACCAAAACGCTGGGAGCCCGATTTAAAAGGATTTAGGGAATTAAAATAAAAAAAAATCTTCCACTTTCGTCATACTACACAGTTGCAATAATTCAAGCATTTAAGCAAAACCGTTAGTTAATTTCCTTATAAAATTTTACTTACTTTCCTTTAATTTTCCCATTATTTGAATAAAAGTTTTAATGAATATTTGCTTATACCAAATTAATGTTTAGTTATATTAAGTGCCTTGTGCGTCGATGAGAGCACTTTAATGCTTAGATTGAGTGGGTGATATTGCTACTTACTTTGTTAAATTTTATTTTGCATTAATGGAAGCGTAGTGTGCGTGTGTGTGTGCACTTATCCCCTTATCATTTGTTAAATAAAATAATTCCATTTTAATGGCTAACAGCGCGGTCGGCAAATAGTAAACACAAATGGCAAAAATCAAAACTAAGGGATTCTTGCAAATCTCTCCTATTCTCTCTCTCTATCTCTCTTTCTCTTTTTTTTCGGGGATTGTGCTTTCATAAACATAAAAAAGATTCAAATTTATTAAAGAAAATTTAATTCGCTTTGTTATATGCATATACATACACACACATGTGTGTGTGTGTGTGTGTGTGTGTGTGTGTGTGTGTGTGTGTGTGTGTGTGTGTGTGTGTGTAAATGTTGATGCACATGTGCAAAGTTAAATTTCCTGCATAATTTTTGTGTACAATATTTTACCCTCAACTTTTCGCAAACCGTTACTATTTCGTGAATATGAACTTAAAAGCAATGAAAAGCACGTTACGGAACATCCTTGCTGATGCATTTTATTGACACCATCGCAGTGCACACCCACTCACTTACATCCTATGAAAAAAAAATTTAATTTATTTTCAATTCGTTTTAAAATGCGCGAAATTCATTCAAATCCACATTTACAGCATTTGGTGCATGAAGGGTTTGCCGTTGCACTCGTTTACAGGAAATATTTATGCTCGTAGAATAACGTGGAAAGTGGATCAGATGAATTGCAAACAAAGATAAAACCTACAATTTGCGACCGTTATCTTAAATATGCCCCGTTTTTACTGCGAACTTAGACTTACTTCAATGGCTTTGCTTAGGAAAAATCGCTACTAAACAAAAAATAAGGTCCTTTCAGTATTTTGCTCTAATACGAGGACATATTACATTAGAACTCTATTAGAAATAATCATGAATCGCCGATATCATATTTAGTGCCCCATATTTTCCTTAGGAATTCATTTTTACGATAGGTTCATTAGTCGAAGGCTTAAAGCTACCTTGTGAGCAAAAACGATCAATTTATTGAAGACAATTTTTTTATACCTTTGGTCGTATATTTATGAACGTATTTAAGAGAAATTTTTTTCGAAAACTTTTTATAAACAGGCTTTCTAGCTCCATCTTGATCGTATTCCATGCGGCTCAAATTTCTATTTAAAACCAAAAATGAGCAGAATTCTTCAACTATTTTTCAATACCCAGAGGAGCAAAGAAAAATTTGAGGACATTCAGTAAACTTATAATGAGTCACATATAGTGGGTCACCATTAAATACTCTACACCGCCTCGCTTAATATATTTATTCTCGTAAAACTTCATTTTTGAAGCCGCTGGTTACGATTTTTCAGAAATTGGTGCGACGATCTTAGTGAAATTTTGCACACTTCTAAATAGGATTGATTTGTGTTGGAACGGAGGGTTTAGTTATCCTTAGAACAAATCCTGTCATATAAGACTTATATATATACCATTTTTACTTTTGCCAAAAGTTCAAAACTCATTTCATTTTCGAAATCTTCCATTCAAGCACAAGGCATACTCATCTACTTGGAGATAACACTTGGCTTTGGAATTTCAGATAAAACTATCACGAAAATCGGAGATTTAGGAAAATTTCATCACGACGACTGAACTATCAAAGTTTTTAAATGAAAATAAACAAAAATACTTGCAAATACCGGAAAGTGGGGTTTGTGGCTTTGCATGCAGACGGCTTTAAATCTGGAGGTCTGCCACCTGCCTATGCCGTAGCAGATGTTTCAACACAAGTTGTGCTT
>CCAG010007185.1:0-12651 GCA_001077435.1 Glossina morsitans morsitans | reverse complement strand
TCGGCCAACTTCCCACAACAGTCGCTGTTTTCACATTTTCACTTTCAAGGGTTAAAGGAAAAATTTCGAATGAATCTGAAATAAATAAAAACAATATATACTTCCAGATTCTGTAGGTAGTTGACTATGAAAGGGTGACGAGGCAATTTGCGCAGTTAGAGAGTTGTACACAGCTCAATACCTTTCCAATATAATATAGAATTATTTGTATACATGTTACATGTTGTATATACATACATACATGCACTGTTTAGCACGCATTCATTACTCGGCTATATGCAAGATGGTTAGACGTTTTGATCTTGCCGTTTAATTTGATTTAAAATTTCGAAATTAAAGGCCATATGCAAAATCAAGGAAAGAAAGACACAAGAAAGAAATCAACGTAACTAAAAGATATCTGATGACCGTGGATCCATGTGATCTTCATTTGTTTCCATAATATTTAAAATTGCACACAATGTCATATTAAATTGATGACTTGTCTGTTCTCTCTGTGTGATTGTTGTGTGATGTTGGCGGCTACCAAATGCAACCAGTTCTGAATGCGTTCAATAATGAATACATTAGCATAACAGCAATCATAAACGAGAAAAAATGCCAATTAAGAAGTTAACTTTTCCAAAGAAACGAACGACCCACGCATTTATTAAATAATCAATTCAAGCAACACAGCCTAATAATGCTCAATAACAACGTGGTGTGGTCTTTAACTTTGGAAATGTTTGATAACAAAAAAGAAATCCTTTTCTTTTTTTTTTTTTTCTTGTTTGTTAAAATGAATGCGCAGAAAAAAGAAAAACAACATCGAGAGTCATGTTAATTATTAAAATGCATCGAGTGAATAAATTAGTAAAAGTGAAATTTTCAATGAAAAAAGATTTCGTTGAACGTTTCGCGTAAATTATGCCCAAGAAAATCCCAGGAAAAGCAAACAATTAAAACAACACTGATTTGTTGTGATGTAATAAATAATGTATTCATATACATATATATATATATATATTCATATACATATTCATGTACATATTCATATACATATATATATATATGTATAAATCAGTGCGACGACCACAACAATCTCACATAAACCCTCTGGATGCATACTTACTTACGTAAAAAATTCACTGAGATGCCATCAACTAAAATAATGTCTTAATCAACTACTCGTACTTGTACTCATACTCCCCTTCCTATACGTTCTAAATGGATCTTCACTTGTCTGCAAGTTTTTCGTTAAATTGTACACGGAATCAGAAGAAAAGTTTCCTTCTTCTCTTCTCTTCTCTTCTCTTCTTTTTTGTTTTATCACATTTCATATTGTTTATTTATGAATGTCATTCAATTTATTATATATTTCTTTAAGTAAATGTTGTTTGTTTTTGTTTGACTTAAGAGGGAAATGATCACATTTAGCATTTTACTCTCTTATGCTAGGCTATCCCGGCTGACCGACCGGCTGTTTACATGCTTTTGATAAAGTACATTGAGTATTGTAAAAAGCAAGAGACACAGGGGACACAACGGACCATACAATTTAATGATACATAACATAAATATATATATATATATACAGATATACATATATATATATATATATATACATTTACTTAACTCTGAGATCGCTTGCATGCATATTTGCATTATGAGGCTAAAAGACTTATACTCTGGTCAACTTAACAAGTTTTGAGCCTACGCACAATTGAAAAATAAAAAACAACAAAAAAAAAAAAAGGAAACAAAATAAGTAAAAATAATAAAACTCCTCCTTAACTTGTTATAATGCTCAGTTAGTTGATCTCCTGTAGGTAGGAAAAATCATCATCGTCATAATCATGATTTTATATTTTGTTGTTATTCAACCTCTTTACAATAGTACATATAAAATGCATACATATTTATATATAACGATGATCATGATCGCAATGATGATGATGATGATGATGATGATGATCATAATGATTGTATGTAGTTTGACAAAACGATTGCATAAGCATAAACTTTCTGTTTTGCAAGATAATTGGATCGTTGGGTTATACGTAGAGAAAAATTCGATTTATGCATCCGCGTCATCTTTAAATATTTCTTATTGATGTGAATATTTTGATTTTATAAATTCAAAGAGAGATAACAACAATCAATACAACAACATCAGCACACAGAGAGAAAACTTAGTTCTCAATATACAATAAATGCTAAACATGAAAAGAATTTCGCGGCTTAAATCGATTAACATATAACATATATATATATGTATGTTCTAACACAAGTCAAGGAGTTCCTGCTTACTACATGCCATGGATAGAAGAAAGTACAAGTGAACATAAATGAAGACACGTACTGAAGGCACATCTTTTTCATTCCTATTAATCACTTCCATAATCCATACTGTAAAAGTATTTTATTTGCTGATCTCATGCTGTAGCTGACGATCGAATGTTGAATGGGATGTTTTTCGCACTAGCCTTTTAGACGGCTCTAAGAAATATTTTTATAAGGTTTTAAATCAATATTTTTAACCCTTTTGCACTCCAATGTCGACTATGTGTCGACATTGCATACCTTACACGAACGTCTATGTCGACATAGAGTCGACTTTACATTATTTGAAATTATTGATGAAGCAAGACGAATTAGTAGTAAAAAAAAAAAAAAAAATTATGTGTCGAGGGTTAAAAGCTCGATGGGTTTTTTTGAAGCTTGGTGGTGAAGTTGGAGGTGAGTTTAGATTTATGATGCTCATATGGCTTAAGGAAGGAACATTTCACATTTCAAACTTCTTTCTTAAGTTTTGAATCACCTGATAATTTGAAAAATATGGAAAAAAATAATGCGACATGTCTCAAGTAAGGCCTATCGAAATTAGTTACATCCGATGCTCGAAATTAATGGAGAATAAAGAAAACAGAAGGTACACTATTGTGTACTTAAGGATAGGACTGATGAGCACAGAGTTACAGCTGCGAAGCAAAACGATAGCGATCGACACTCAGTTTATCTCATCGGCTATGATTGGCATCACTGGCTGATCTGGTCTGTTCTATTGACATGATTATATAGGAGCAGAAGAGAAAATAGCATAAAGTCCACGATTTGTGTAGGACAGAGAGGCAACCAAGAGTAGATGAAAGAGAGGAGAACACGTGGAGTAGCTTCGTGATTCCAAAGCTGATAAGAAAGACAAAGCAATGACGTATACAGTGCAACGTAAGCGGACAGTAAGTCATGAACTACTTACTAAAGGTTGATGAATTGTGGGCATTGTTCTATTGAAAAATTAGAGAGCTGCGATGCTTAGATTCGCAAGGCGAACAAAGACAAAGCTGAAGTCGCAGCTAATAAGCTAATAATCTTGTGTTAAGCAAATGAAGTGAAAAAAGTTACCATGATGGTAAGACAGCTTTTTTGCCTTAGTCTTCTTTACTACGTTTCGGTTTTTCGTAGTAACCGGCGTATAATCCGTTCATTTATTTAGTTACTATACATACAATGTATTACTTAATATGAAAGTAGATATTAAACGAAGTTTATCGAAAGTTTTCAGATAAGGGCGTAAAAAATAGAGATCCGATACCAAATTGAAATTTTTGTACCAAGTTTACGAAATGTTTGATCTAAAAGACATTATCGTTTAGTGAAAATTGAATTTTTTGTTAACATTTTCCATTATTTGCAGTGTATGCGAGTTTCAAAAATCTGGAGTAGCCGTTCGATGGACTGTCTGGTGTTCTTAAGCCACTGATTGAGCTGAACTTAATCAACTCGAAAGTCATCAGTTAGCAAATATTAAATGATGGTGTATGAAATTGTAAATTTAACCCGAGTTATAATAAACGTACATTAAGTTAATGTAAGTAAACATTTTTAAAAAGAAGAAAATAACTCTTTATGTCACATCTTCTCTACTCCTTCTTCTACTACATGCTTATAAGTGAAACCAAATCGTTACCACAGTTTCGTTTATGCCAAAACGAGGAAAATTATAATTCAATTATTACACAAAAGTCGATATGAAAATAATTGAAGAAATAAAATATTTGACATATTATTTTAAAAATTTAAAAATTATTGACGGCATTTTTAACAAACTGTCAACGTGCGAATAATAAATAACGATCAAATATATAATATATAAATACATATATATATATATATATATATACAATAACGTGAAGAAATATATATATGTCGAACCCTTTATTTTTATTTACATTAACATTAACACTTGGATATCAAATGATTGAAAAGGATCGAAGTGTATGCCTTATTGAAATTCCTTTTTTTCGAAAATTTATCTCTAAAATAAAAATGCGATAAAGAATTCATGTGATAAAAATCTTAACAATAAGTTCTCATTCCATTTATTTTTATAATCGAAAGCGAAATTGAGAACCAGCAGGTTAATCTTGAGGCAAAAAACAACATTTTATTAAAGCAAACGCCTACTTTTCATTTATTGTTTATATAATGTTAACCAGTAAATGACAACGAAAGGGTTTTTTTGTTTCGATTAATTCCAAGAATTGTTGATGCAATAATCAATCGACAAGACAAACTTAAATTATCAAGGATTTGAAGAGAGACTCTAGAAAAAAATCAATGATTTCTTGGTTTTTTTCTTTTGCTTCTTTTTTTTTTTTTTTGAACATTTATTAGCCGATAATCAGACGATTATACGGTATTTATGAATTCCAGAAATTTTGTTCAAATCCCCAAAAAAGCAGTCACAGTTTTTCTTAACATCTTGCTGTGATATAAATTGAACAACAAAAACTCTTATTTTGTTTATTGTTTCGATTTTTGATATTTACCGCTTCTTCGCATGATGCTTGAATCTCTTCCCTTAACAAGCCATTTCAACAAACACATTTAACAAGTGTCTGCTGCTGCTTTGTCATAAGCTAAGCCGCTAAATTGTTAAATTCTTTACGCACATTATTTAATGCCAGTTCATGCCAAGTCCACTAATGAATCTATTAGATATTCCAAAAGGCAAAAGTAAGCAAAAACAAGAACAAAAAAGAAAGTCACATTCGCCTTTGAGATCTTGTGACATCGACAACAATCTGATTTGTAAAGTAATTGTAATACATTTTATTACCCCAAATACAACTTCAACTCCGCCTTATGGTTTCCAAGCGAATCCAAGTACAAGTTTCGGATATCTTTTTAAAATTTTCTAGTCGTAAACTTTCCAAAAGAGGAGAGATGGACGGACGGAATAACTTGAGGCGTATTGTTGGTGTATTTTACAAACACATGTGTACGAAATCTTCATTGGCGAGTATAAGAGGCAAACTCTTGCGCGGTTCAAAAACATTACGTACAAATATACAAATCCTCAGAGATTGCGTCTATTATTCGCGTAGCGGCTATTTTTCATCTGGTAAATAATTGTGTTCAATTTTAGATAGGTACCTGAAAGCTTTATCCTATTCACAATACAGATAGATAGCGGATTAAGTATGTATGTGCAACATATTTAAATTTTTTGCAAGACAGTGACATCACAAATACCGCGTAGCTTAATATGAACTTTTTAAAGGTTTGATCGTTCACGTCTGTGTTGGCGGGTTCAAATCTCAATGCGCTAGAGTTTGCTTCGGTCGTAGTTATTATGTGCGGTCAGTCGGTACAGCCATAACACTTAGCGGTTTCTCTATCTCTTTCCTCACTTGTTTACGACCGCCACGGCATTGCACGTATAGGGAACCGAGCGATGGTTCGTACAATCTTTTTTAATAACTAAAGTGATACTAAAGAGTTACTAAAGCGGTTGGGAGATTTTTTTGATTTTCTATTAAAAACATTAACTAAAATGGGTCATGTCAACTAAAGGTGAAAGACGTCGGATATAGCTTTTCGATTCATCAAATGTCACTCTAAGGCATCACTCTGCGAGTAATAATGGCGAATTGCAGACCTAGACTAGGCTTCTTCCAAGGCAAAAAGGCTTGATTTTCGTGCAGTTATATACATTGCCACCCAGATGAATATCAGCAGCGAAACCCTTTACATTGCCGAACATGAAGGTAGTGGAGTCGTTAGATATCGAAAATTCGGCTTGAAGTGAACGTAGCTTTCTTATTAAATGAAAATTCAAATAAGGTATTTTTTTCAAAAATATGTACACACATCCATACGAATAAGAAGAGAAGAGATTTTTTTTTCTTTTGCTGCTTTCATGCTCCATAAAAGGTGAACATTTTTAATGACTACATGTTTAGGAGGTTTAAAACATCAACTAATTAGTCGGTCTTAATTTAATGTTGATTGATTTATTAGTATACAGCGAAGAGAATCATTCAACGACCACACGTAATAAATTTTCAAAAAACAGAAAGTCTCGACGTCAATAGAAGAAAACATTAGCCCAACCAATCTATAAGTGATTTACTTGACTCGTGTTTCAAAATGACATATACAAACAACTACCGTTGCATCGATTGTCGTCTGATATCTTTGCAAGGTAGGTAGGTATCCGTTCAATTTTCGTTTTAGAAGGAATTATGTTTTTGTTTTTTAAAGTCTGTCAAAATTTTAAAAGTATTGCTTCTATTAAGCGCTTTATTTGATGTGAAAGCAGAATGACAATTAAATTTAAGTTTGTATGAGGATAGAAAAGAAAGAGGAAGAGGTAGAAGAATGGTTATGCTACATATTGTCGCATAAGTGCAGATATTTTGGGTAGTTTTTTTTAATCAACTTTAACGTTGTTTTCAATTTTTTTTATTTTTTTATTTTTTTACTTTTTTTTTTTGTATTATTTGTGTTTATTAAAAGAAGAAACCTAACAACGTAATCAGACTTTTAATAAAATTAACGCAAACGCTTTGAGAAGAGGAGTATAAGTTTTTTATGAAATTATCAAAGGAATCATTCGGTTTTCGGTTAACTGAAGGGTGTATGCACCCAAAAAAAAGTTTCAGTAAAAGTAATAAATCACTTAAAATTAAAATTGAAAGCTTAGTTTAAAAAAGACTTTTATATTTTGACTTTTGGTTATCATATTAAATACCTTTACATATATGCATGCATGCATGCATGTGTTTGCGAGCTCAATAATTGCGTGCCAAAGCTTTCATATATGAATTTTCTTTAGATAGTATTTTGCTGTATATGTGATGATGAGTTTAGCTTCATAGCAGCTCAAATATAATTTAATAAAATCGGTGATATATTTGTTTTTGGCCATAAACCAAAAGAGGCTCGTGATTTCTTGTTTACTCTGTCTTATGTAAGGTGCGCGTGTGGAAATATATGGTTATATCAACAACGCAAATATAACCGGAGGTAACATATTTTTCACACTTTATGTTAACACCTCTTCACGCAAGACCGTACAGAGAACGGCCCACGCAACATCTCAATCATCGCATTGGGTTGGGCTCGATTTGATGCTCACATCGATTATAGACATGATTCGCCTAGAGTTTCAGAAGAAATGAAAGCCGATGAAGAAGCAAGCAAGCAAGAAAGCACAGTAAGCACAGCAGTCTAATAAATTTTTTTTTTATTTATTTATTCATTTATTTTTTGTATTTTTACTATACATACTTTTAATGCCAACGCGATGCAAATTCATGGTTCTCTTGCCTACATATGCGCTGTGGCATTCATTGGCAGTGCCTACAATATAATTAACACTTCGACAGGTTCAGGCTTTAATATAATATTTGCCTTTACTGCTTTCGCTCGAAGATTTTTACATTTTGAATGCATAACATTCATCCACCCCCTGGAGCATTATCGAAATGTCTGGCAAACAAATATTTATATTGTTTGTGATTATGTAGGCATTGTTTAACAATGTGATTTGTTATTCTCATACCGCTAGCTCCGCCTTTCCCACCTACCCTTCGCTCACCATTACCGAACGCACAAATGATCAAATAAATTGGATTAGTTTCATATAAGTTATGGATTATTTGTTAGAAAGTATTGAAAAGAGAAACTATTTTAAGGGGGAGATCGTAAAATATAACGTGATCATGTAAGTGTGGAGACGTGGACTTGTGCGTGCTGCGCACCAAGAATAACGCTAAACAATAAAATCAAATATCATGAATACCTAGAAGCTATATTTTCATACCAACTACCGGAGGATGACGATATATTAATTCTATCAGAACGCTAGAGTCGTCCAGACGTGCGCGTTAAAGGCACTTAAGAAAAATTCTGTTTACCTATTTGACAGTACAGTAAGTTGGGAAATTATCTTTGCAGTGCCAAGAAAAACACATTCGAGATCTTCTAACGCATTCACTCATTGTCTTAATCGACATAAGCCTTATATTGCATATTACACTAGCAGTGACGTAACGCTTCCGAAAATGCTCTGCACATGTATATACGAATAGCCGTTAGGTCTTCCGTTCGCGTGTTTGCTTGCCTGCACATACTTAGTGTCTGAAAATGTCCTATACGCCAGAGATCTAATGTGATCCTGCATTTAAAAACTAAGGAGAATTGATGTTTTGGAAACACGTGCGCTTTGAATGATCGGTGTTAAGAGTTCTTTGTTTGATTGACACAAAACTCTCGGTAACATTAGACAGAAGTTTCGCAGAACTTTTCCTCTCTAGTTGTTGTCTAAAATAAACCTACACAACTAATTCACTTTAAGAGTATCGTTGACCTAAAAGGATTACTACGAAGTGGTTTTTTTAACCGGACAAGAAATTGATAGCCATTCGGAACCATACCAGCGATGTTTGTAGAAAGACATTAATTTGATATTGGTTGAAAAACACGATCTCTATGTACTTCAACTAGAAACGTGTGAGTCACATTTCAATCTACTGTTCCCGTCTTTGCAAACGTCTAGAGCTGGAACAACAAATGGCAAACGGTCGGATGACAATGGATAAATCGGTTCAGAATCTTAAGCTTATCTAAGTTCCAGATGTTAAAAGTGGACAAGCAAAAGATTTGGTATATACCTGATTTTCGATCGAGAGAATAAAGACTGTAACTTATTTTATATCATGCGTTTGTGATACCAGACTGTATTAGGTTAGTGCGGATGTGTGGAACACTCAGAGGAACTTGGGATAGATCCATTCTGAACCACACCGATCGATTGAAACCCCCTTTCTTGAACTGAACTGACCTTGTCTGTCCATTTTTCCGCCCAGCTATCTTGTTTTCGTGTCTTCAACCTACAAGTTACGATTTTTGAATATATTTTAATGAAATTTGGTACACTGACGAGGTTTGGCCGAAGAACGAACGCTATTGAGAATAGCTCGCATTTGTTCACTTCTTCGAACTGTTTTCACACAACATTAAATAAAGTGGTGTAGGGTGATGGTAATGATGAGTCGTGTCCCACTAAAGCGTTTTGATTTGTTTAACTTGATTGCAGACTTGTCGATTGGTCGATCGTAATAACTTCATGATGACCCCCGTTCTTCTAATCTTCTGTAAATTAAAAATTATAATTTTCGGCCTGTCCTATGGGTGCGGAGGTCTATGAAACAATAGTTTTCATTTTAGAAGATTTTAACTTTCTATCTCAATTTTTAGCCATGACAAAACGTTTAACGAAAGATTATAAAGGGACAACAAACACACAAATACGTAGTACAATATGTAAGCCGGGCGGGTAAGTTTAAGTAAAGGAACACACGATACAAATGTGAAGTTTCGGAACATTAAGAACTTGTATGCTTTTCATTTGGTATATGTTTGCTATTCGCGGACATCGCTTTGCCGGCTTAGGGACTTTTCAACGATAATAGATGTACGCCAAGACATTGACATTGACTCTCAAGTATCTTGAAATATTTTTACGTCCTTTGCATCTTTTAAGAATTTTATTAGTCATTTTGTTGCGAAAGAATTTATAAATAATTGTATTTAATATAGAATATCTTATTAAATGCGGCAGCGGAGCATTGCGACGAGAAAACTAGTCCAAACAGTCTTTCTCAATTAGTTTGCATAAAGACATTAAGATTTCTTTGATATGGCAAAGGAGACCACACGCCACTAACAAAACTTTACATTTATGTTTCTTTGTTTTCTTTCTGTTTTTTCCAATTAAACTTTATAGCTAGAAAATTAGCAAGAGACGAAACTATTATATGCAGAAAGAGGAAGATCAGCAAAAAAAGAGCATTATCTATAATTAAGTTTATGCAGTAAATAGGAGAGAATGAATTAATTCTAAAATATTGTATACAAATGGATACATGTGGATGAGCATAAATGAGCCGTGTATTTGCCAAGTGGGCTAAGTCTTTTTTTGTCTTTTTTTTTGTTAAATCGGAGATAATTAAATTATATTTTTGTCTCCCGGTATATGCACACATATCACATAAATAAAATACGAAATTATTTCATTTATATAATTAAAGATTTATTATTTATACATGGATACATTGGATAGGACTTTAAAAATGAGGCTACAAACCAAAGATGAAATAGAAAATAAAAAGTAAACTGTTTTGATTTAGTTGGAAATATCGACTTAAGTCAGTGTTAAAATGAAAGGCTCATTATGTGCTTATGCAGACACAGATTACAGCAAGAGGATACACTTGACCATTTAGTGGAATTCCAAGAACTTTTAATATTATTTTAGTGTTAACTAAACAGAAAAATTTCGTAGAGCAAATGAAACTCTACATGGAATCTATTAACATGTCGTAGACAGCCTCTATAGAATTTCAGGTGTATTTATTTATTTTTTTCTTATTTTTTTGTTGTTTTTTTTTTTTTTTTGATAAATTAATGAGCGTTTAAGAAAACGTAATAGTAATCCATCCTTGAATGCAGCGATAATAAAACCAAAAACAGAAAAAACAAAAAGGAATACAAAAAAAGAAAAAAAAAGACACAGACTTGCACAGCGCAGAGCACCTTGTTTCGTTTTATTGAGTCTTTGGACCTAAAAGTATCTGAGATATCAAATGGTGTATATATATATATATATATATATGCAACTGTATATAGACAGAAAAACAGAAAAAACACAAAAACAGATGCATTTTTGTTTTGTGATCAAGAAGTCTCCCCTATTTTCATTTTTGTTGAGCTCTCAAAAGGACTCATCATCATAAGCTGAAAGGAATACGAAAAATTGCAGGCTCAAATATATATGTATATATATATATATATGTATATATATAGTAAGAATGCATTGGTTGTTGATATATGATGACACGCATACAAATAAACTAAAAGCAGGAACTAAATGTGTGGTTCCTGTATGGATAAAACAGTTTCTTTTTCGTTTTCCCTTTATACATGTGCGGGCAGATGTTTTTGGCACACGCACAGGATATAGTGTAAACACTTATATTGAGATGCATACCCACATACATTTATGTATATAAGTGAATATAAAGTTCAAGTGGTGCCTACACATTTTATTTACATACAAGAGTTAAGTCTAAAAAGTATTAAACTTTTCCGGAGGGCTCCATATTTTAGAGTAAATGAACACACATCGCTTATACTTGGAGTCAGTAAATATGAAAAAATGTCGAAAGTTTTGTATTCGGACGCGATGAACCGTACATAGGTGTGTACCATTTCGATTTATTTCGATTAGCAAACGTAAATGCCCCGGAATCACACTTTCGCGCACTAATATCTCTTAGATTATGGGAAAGGTGGGGTATACGAAAGCAGTTGGGACATTGGCAAAATCAAAACAGCTTCAGATTGCGTGGAAAAAACATCTGAGCATCTAGCGAAGGTTCATTACTTGTTAGATGATGTATTGCTTGTTACATATGAATGCCTATAAAAGCGCTTCGGCTTTATAAATAGTTGCATTAAAATAATGGCTCCAATAACACTGCTCTTCTCTATAAGGATTTTTAAAGGATTACAACAAAGTCTACCTTCATATAAATAATTCTTATATGAAACCCCACTGGGGACCAGCAGCCAGTCTATGTCTAGTCATTCTTTACATAGTTTATGTCATAATTTATGCTTTTATTAATGTATTTTTAATATCTTGAGCTCACACAGACTTTGCCAGATATGATCAGTGCATTTTAATCAACCCTATAGGATTTGTACCAATATGTAAGAACTATGTCTTAAACGAAACAAACACCTTGTCGCAGGCGACCAATCAAATGACAACTTCGTTTGAGCAGCGCGTTAATTATTTCTCAATAAAACCGCCACATGAATACAAACAGCACGTGTGTAATACTTCTTGAATATGACTTAATTACAATCATTTTGTTGAAAAAGAAAGACGGAGAAAGATGAAGAGCGACACAGTAATCTACTCGCTTCATATTTTATATGATATTTAATTATTAGTGGTATGCTTTAAGGAAAATCAATATCTGGTTTAGAAAACGTACGATGAAAGAGTCACATTCGTTACCACCTACTGTTGGCTAATCTCTTCTCGCCTCCACCCACTGACCTATCGGAACTTGTTCGCAAACAATTGTTACCATATCGACATTCATACAAAACACACTTAATTTCGTTATTGTTGACGCTTGACGTCTCTTATACTTTATGTACTTTAGCTGACAATAATTTCAATGGTTTTCGTATTAAATTTTAGAAAAACATTTCTTTTTTTTGCGGCTTCGTTTGTGAAAACCTCAGGTATTCGTAAATAATTACTTTTTTCCCATTTTTTCCCCTATTTTTTTTTTTTTTTTTTTT